>CAUYSK010023596.1:0-87820 GCA_963575035.1 Avahi laniger | reverse complement strand
ATTTCTTTCTATTTTTGGTAGAGGTGGGGTCTCACTCTTGCTCAGGCTGGTCTCGAACTCCTGAGCTCAGAATGATCCGCCCACCTCGGCCTCCCAGAGAGCTAGGATTACAGGCGTGAGCCACCGCGCCCGGCCAGATTTAGGTTATTGTTACTCACAATATGGGTTGTGGACAGATGCTGCTCCATGAGCTGTTTGGCATAGGTCCACAATGAGACAAGTTCACAAATTAAGAAGCGGTGTTTAAAAACTGATATTGCCATGACATCCAAGCACGGGATCATTTTTAAAGGAATTTGTTATTATTGTATTTTATAGAATGTTAGTCTGCAATTGATTGGGGTGGGGACTTGACTCTTCTCACTGCTTGAGAAGCCCTGCTCTAGACCTTTCCTCCTCCCTGCCTTGCACTTTTCAACCTCAGGTTAGTTGGGCAGCGTGCAGAGATGGATCCATTGGAAATCACCAGTACATCTCGTTGTGGATCTGCAGCTTTATTTTGCTTATCTTCCCATTGTTTCATGACATTTTACTGTTGACCACCTCTTCTTTCTTAAAATGTTCTCTCTCTAAGATTGTTGGTTCTCTTAGATGATTTCTTCATTTTCCTCCCACCTTCTGATACATATTCACCAGGGAATAGCATGTCTGGAAGGCAGCTAATTTAGGAAGAGTAATTTGTTTGTTAAGGATAGGATGGTAAGAGCGGGCAGCTTGGGGAAACGTGGACAGCGAGAGGAACAGCGCATGTGGAACTCAGAAGAGAGGTGAAGGCGCTCCCATAAAGGCAGTAGTCAGGTGGTGCAGAGGAGGAATGGACCAGGTTGAAAGATGATTAGGAGGGAGCCAATGGCAGAATGTGGGTGTGAGGGAGAGGGAGCAGTTGAGGCTGCTCAGCTCCCAGGCTTGCTGAGTAATGGGATTCTAGGGAGGACCAAATCTACCTGGACGTCTCCCCAGCATCTGAAAGTTAAAGTTGACAGGTCCAAAATGAACCCTGTTTGTCCACTTCTCCCAGTTCCTTCCTCCCGCACCCAGCTCCTCCTCCTAACTGCCATTCTGTGAGCAAGGATCACTGTTTTTCTCATCAGCTGGGCTCAAAATTTGGGGTTGCTTTGATCTCCATTCTCCTTCTATGTCCTATCTCTTAGAAAGTCCTGCAGAGTCTATTTCCATAGACTCTTTTTCTTCCAGCCTCTCGTTTCCATTCATATTCCTTAGCAACCAGCCGGATCAGACTCATTATCTCCATCCAGGCTCTTGCAGGGTTCTCCTAATATGTCTTCTTATTACCAGCTTCTCTGTCCTCCAAACCGCCTGCATGTCACTTTAAGAAACAGCTTCACTCCTATTGTCTCTCCCCCAAATCCTCAATGTCCATGCATTGCCTACTAATGATGGCTGGTCTCCTTCCTGGGTATTCAAGGCCCTCTGTGATCTGCTCCAGCAGATGTGTTAAGGTTCATCTTCTACTCTGTGTTATTGAGCTCTCTGCATGTGGGGAGCTGTGCTAGGTCCTGGGGGTACAGCCCTAACTGCATGAGAGATCATGAGGGAGAGGCAAAGGTTGCCGGAGCACATGGTAAGGGACTATAATCTGACTCAGGGTTCTTTTTAAGCTGAACCCAAAATAATTTTTAGGAATTAGACAGAAAAGCCTAAGACACTAGAGAGAATGTGATTAATGCTTATCTTGCCTAGAAGACAAGCCAGTGGCTAATTCACAGAGGAAACGGACAAGCTCAAAGTGATAACAGAGAAGGCACAAGGCAACTGTCTTAAGAATATGTGACTTAATTCTAAGGGCAGTGGAATACCACAGAAGGGTTTTAGGGAGGGATGTAAAATGATCAGACTTTTAAAAAGTTCTTTCTAACTGCTATAGGCATTAACAATTGGTCACCTCTTTTTTTTCCCCTCAAAACTTTCTCTCACTAAAAATTTTAACTCTATGTTAATTTTTATCTCCCTGTAAGTTGAGAATTCCAAAATTCATTTTTCAAGAAACTATTTCATATAAGGTCTCTCTTGCATGCCCTGTGTTCTTTAGAACACAATTTGGGAAATGCTGACTTAAATAATTTCCTCTGCCTGGGATGCTTCCTTGCCCATTTTCCTGTGGAAACCGCACCCTGGGCCCCTAATCTTGCCAGGTTTTGATCCAGCCCATCTTTTTAGTCCTGGCTCAAATGTCAAACCTAAAGTCAGCTTTCTTCACCCCAAGCCAAGATTCCTTTCAGATCTTAAAAGGCTGCAATTCGAGGCTATCAGAGACCTCTGTCTTTTTTGAACTCCTACAGTACATCGTTGGTACGTGTCCTGGGCACTCGTCAGTCTACCTGGTATTAGAGTACATGTGTGTTTGTCCTAATTCCCCCTTGAAGGCAAGGACTGAAGGTTATTCATTTCTGCTTCTCTCTCACATTCCCACTGTCTTTTCCTGGTCTTAGGAAAATGCCTTGTCCAGCGGAGGAGCTTGATTGATGTTTAATTAATTCTCATCCCTTGAGAAGCCATGCTGCCACTATTCCAGGCCACATATAAATACAGCTCCTTTGTATCCTCAGCAGAACTGCAATGCTCCCAGCCTCGTCTGTGTGTCTATCAGCGTCCCACGCCTGCAGGTGTGCTGGAGGGGAGACGAGGCTGCCAGGGAGAGCTCTCCCTGCGCTCAGTCCGTTGGGATCCCGAGAGCCCTGGCAAACTCCTTTCACCCACTCCATGCTTTTCTCCCCCAGATGAAAGCTCTGGAATGCTTTTCAGAGATCCCCCAAGGACATCTGGAAAGCACATACCAACATAGGCACAGAAGGGGTGCGTTCATCTCTCCACTCAGTGCCTTCCCAGTTTCCCAGCCAGTGAGCCAGAGAAGCGAGGGTCTGTTTCCTGTTGTGTCTATAGGTGCCTAAGAACAGGCTTTCTTTGGTCCAAAGGGTGTCACGGCTGTGTTTCCCCTTTTGTGATAGTGTGTGTGTGGCGGAGGCAAGTGGGGAGTAATGGCTTTTGTCAAGGAGTCTGTCCTCCCCCGCATCAGTGTCAGCTCCCCTTGCCTGGGCTTGTTCCCCTCACCCCTTGTGGGAAGGACTGTCAAAGGATGTCAGGATAAATTCTCTGCTCCGACTTGCGCCTTTTCTTTCTCTCCCCCTCCCCCTTTTGATTCTGTCTTGATGTCATCTCTTCAAAGTATACTACCTGTAAAATATTGATTCACAGCAGGCTGCATCTGCCAAGATCAGATTTCTCCTCTGCTGGCAGCAGTAATAAACTACCACAGACACCGCAGACCCGGTGCCAGCTTCATCGCCGCCTCACACACACATCCGTCTGTCTTTCTCCTGACTCTACATAATGAAACAGTGTCCAGAGACATTTCAGAAGTAGGGAGACCAAGTAACACCCAGTGGGGACGTAAAAGAGCCAGGGGTGCCTGCAAACAAAGGATGTAACAGGTCTGACCCCAAGCAGCCGATGAATCAGAAGCTTCCTGGTTTCCTGATGGCAACTGGAAAAATAGCAAAGGAAAGCAAAGCCACCCAGTTAACTGCCAACAGGAGTATAACCACAGTGGTCCTCCACCTCCTTCTGATCTTCCTCTTTCCCCCCAGTCACTGAGCCTGCTTGTGGGATTGCACCTTCAAGCACTGATGACTTAGGAGCTCTGCTCGGTGTATCATACCTAGAGGAAGAACTTGTGTAATAGGGGATGGGGATTTTGTTTGCACAGGAATAAGAGAATTAATAGAGAGGCAGTGTGGCAGGTTGGTGAAGAGCTAGGACTCTGGAACTGAAGTCTGGGTTGGGTTCCTGGCTCTGCCACTTACCATCCGTCTGACTCAGGGCAAGTCACTAAACTTCTTGCCTAGGTCTCAGTTTCCTTGTCGGCAGAATGGATTGCTATTGTGATGAAGTGAATTTACAGTTGTGAGGCACTTAGAATACTACCTGGCATGTAGCACAATTGAAGTGCTTATTAAATACATACATACAATTTCCCTGAAGGGGAGGCAAAAGCCCCAGTTAATGGGAACGATGTAGACATTCCTCTTGCCTTTGGGGGCTGTAACTGTTCTCTTGGAAGCCCTCCAGGGCAGAGAGGCGGCTGGGACAGAAGCAAACACCCGAGGGAGCCCAGAACGGTCTCCTTTCACCTTGTTTGCAAATGTGCACTTGTTCAAAGGCGTCCCACTCTCTGAGAAGGTGACTCTTTATTCAGAAGCTCAGCAGTTGTGGGGAGAGTTTTCTGAACCTCAGTGGTGTGTGTCCCTGTCATTCACGTGCCGGCTGGGGAGGAAAGTATTAAAAAGAGAAGCGGCCGTCCAAAGTCAGTAAATCCGTCATCAGAGATGACAGCTGTGGGTTTGCATTCTTGTTTTACTGCGACTTTGAGCGAGTTGGTGAAGGTGGCCGTGGCATCCAGCTCTGGCCTGTGAAGAGTTATGTTTTTCTACTGTGTTAAGCTACTGAGGGGACCCCGGCACTTAGCACCCTCCAGGGAGCCTTCCCTTTTGCAGTACAGGGAAATTTACCCCTTGTGACCAACTGTTAAGCTTCCTTTGAAGCCTCTTTTAATTCAGATTTGGTTCAGCTCATGATATCTTCAGAGTCAGTTGGGAAAACGTTTACGATATGACAAACTAGCAACCTGTATTTTTTACGTACTGTTAGAGACATCACGGGTCTTTTACACTCGCGTTCTTTTGCTTTTTGTTGGGAGAGATGTCCTTTGAGACCCATCAGTTCCTCACTTTATATTCTTTCTCCTCTTCAAGCCTCAAAGCCTCTCTGCACAGTAGCAGGCTTCCCTTTGATGAGGGAGGCTGGAGAAAGTTTCATCTGAAGCCTGTCAGAGTCAATGGTCTGCGGTCGAAAGGGAGACTGCGTGCCAAAGCGAAGCATCATCCCTCCACTATGGGGTTTCATTTCTTCAGAACAAGGACATCTATTTCCATTTCCCCAAAGCCCTCGCAGGGCACTATAATTTCACGAACTTCATGTGGGCCCAGTGTGCCCAGCCTCTCACCTTGGCATGCTCTGTAGAACTGTCTTGTTCTTTCTGCAGGAATCATAAATTATTGTTTGTGTCTCTTTTCAGATACAGAGCAGGAGATTGGCACTGTGTAAAGCATCTCTGGACATCCAATGGTGGCACTGTGGGTGACATCAGAATATCTGAGCACAAAGACTGATAAATAAGGTGTCAGCAGGAAGACATAAGGGCTAAATCTTGACCCTAAGCCAGGTTTCACGAAGGCATAATATGGAGAATATGGAGAATGACTGTTCCTTATAAAAAGGGGAGGTGATTTGGAAGCCACAGGTAGGGATGTAGTGGCATAGTTTACTGCCTAGGCTTAGAGCTCAGTTCTGCAGTTGTGTGGCCTTGGGAGAAATGACTTTACCTCTCTGTGTCTCCAACTCCTCATCTTCAAAATGGGCTGTTGTGAGGATGGAGCATGACGATCCATGTAAAGTGCTCAGCACAGAGACTGGCACACGGTCAGGCTCAGATTAGTGTTAGCAGCCTGTTATTATAAAGAAGTGTGTAGAGCAAGGAGTTCCTGAGGATATAATCCCTTGAGAACACCATGGATAATCCATGGAAAAGAGATGTTTGAAAGCCCATTGATAAAGAACTTAAAAGTTGGTTTTTATCCATCAGCAAAATTGCGCACATTCTTCCTTCTATTTACAGTCCCTAGCAGACAGTAGGCACTCACTAAATGCTTACTGAATGAATGAATACCAGCCTTACAGGCATACCTCTGAGTCAGTGATCATCAGTAGCTTAAAGAAATTTACCATCGGCTCCAATGATCTGATTACAACTTTGTTGTTCTTTTCAATTAAGAAGAATCTTTCTGTTGTCTACTTTATTCTTTTTTACATTTGAGACTTGGGAATCTGTGTTAATTTGCATGACTAGGTTAACCTAAACCATGTCAAGTCTTTCCTATGCATTCATTTAACCAATAACTTATCAAGAATCTTCCATTTTTCACTAAGTGCTGTGGTTCTCTCTACCTTCATGATCTGAAAGAGAACAAAATAGACTATGGTATGTGTTCATATCTACGGATGTAGATAGAAGCTGCTATGGAAATGCAAAGAGCTTTTCCACTGTGTGAGTGTGTGTGCATGGGGCTGGGGGGAACTCAGGGAAGGGTTTCTAGAGATGGTGGTAACTTTTAGTGCTATATTACATTTCAATGGCTACAGGGATTCTACAGCAAGAAAAAGTGTTTGTGGACTGACTAAGCCTTTAATGACATATACTCTGTTACAAGGGGAAGCAAATCCTAATGAGGAAGTGAGATGCTAAATATCCAGCCTTGTAAAATATGAAACAAAGAAGTATCCCAGCTGAACTTCCCTGCTATGAGTCTCCTTAACTTTTAGAAGCAATCTGGTTCTATGATTTTCCTACTGCAAGGTCAATGAGAATTTGGAGAGCAGAGTGATAGGGAAAAAGGAGTCTTTTATGACTAACTAAATGAAAGTTCCTGCTTCTGGTGGCAGGAATTAACCAAAGAAGGCAAGGGTGTTGTGTAGGGTATTTCTCTCATAGCTTCTATGCCTGAAGACACACACACAGAGAGCATACTTTATTTTACACTGACTGATTAGTATCTGTCAAAGAAGAACAATGCCAAGAGTTAAATAGAAATATCAGTAGATCTCTTTTTATTAATAACATTGAGATGAGACACACAGTGCCTGCCATATTACTTAGGAAATTGCTTGGATAACAAAGGCCCTTTTACTTCATGAGTAAACACAGACAAGGGTATCTGAGTCACAGGGAAGCTAGTTCAGATAATGGCTTGGCATCCACAATGGTAAAAAGAAACGACGAAAGATTGGAAAGCAAGGGGAAAACTCATTTGAAGAAGAGGGAGAATCAATAACATTAGCTAGCATGTTTACTCATCTGTAAAATGAGGGGTTTGGGGCTGAAATGAGTCCAAGGTTCTTGCTAGCTTTGACACATCATGGTCCTATGGATCCAATAAGGAGCAGACAGGCAATAGAGGGAACTGCCTGGCTTATTAATTAAAAATTGGTATGCTTTTCTACTCAAGAATTGAAGGTTCCACAAATAATGTTCAAACCCACAGCATCTTTTAAAGATCAAAATGAAAATATAACAAAATGAAGGCAAAAATCACAGAAAACAAATAAAAGAGTGTCACACCATCAAACTTCAACACATACACCATTTTCTATGGGACTGAGATATTTGGAAAGTTTATGAAATCTTTGGGATATTGAATAACATTTAACATGCTATTGCTTTGTCATACTAAAGAATATTCCCCAAACCTCAAGGAGTGAAGAATTTTTAAGAAAACTTCAATAACTTATAGTCATAGTACAGCTTTGGTATTGAGACAATCTGCTTTCAAAATGAAAAATGAGATCAGTGCATGTCTGAGTTCCTGAAAATTTTTACGTTCAGCTGAACACTTTGAAATAGAGGAATCTTCACCCAAATTCATGCTTCCCAACTGTGCTCCCATTATTGCCAAGTCCCTTGTTTCTTAGTAAGATCATGTGACTATACTTGCTGGTGTTTTATTAGTGGAAATGATATACATCATCTATTGACCTACAATGTTAAGAATAGAGTATGCCTTCATCACAGTCTCTGCCTTTTTGACTGGATGTAGAGGACTCAACAGTCGTAGGGGATGGTAGAACCCTAGGATGGACAAAGCCTGGATCTGTCATGCCTGGAGAAAATCTGTACATCTACCCAAAACCTACATAATGCTATTAAATGAATAAGAAATAAACTTCCATTGAACTTTTTTTTGGGAGGGAAGTTATTTGTTATAACAATCACTTGGTTGATGTAGACACCAAATCCCTTGGTCTTGTATGAAATGGTAAATTAGTTCTTTAGAGAGAAATGCATATAATAAGATTTATGAATTACAGCACCTATTGGAAATCCTGACATGTCCCATGGCCTAAAGCTATAAAGAAAAAGGAATCACTAATCCCTTTTGTGGTGTCAGGCTCACAACTGTTAAGCAAAACAAACTGGAGCACTCCAGCTTTCTTCTCTTCTAAGTCAAAGTGGGACATTTTACTTCAGCCATTCAGAAGCATCAAAGAGTTGCTTCTTGATAATTGTCAGCTTGATTTCAGAGAGAAACACAAGCTTCTGACTTTTGTTTGGTCATTCTTGATGAAAAAGAATAAGTATGATTGGTATGTAGTGGGCAAAAAAATGGTTAAGACTCTTGGAAAACAGTAGAAAATGTCATTCATTTTTCTACTTACTCCATGAAACTAAAAAATGAACCATAGAATCTTCAACCGTTAGTAGACACATTACGTTTTTTGTTATTGCTAGCATTACAAAAACACAATGGACTAAATAACACATGCAATAGATACACTTGCTGGTCAAAGGAATTTCCTGTTAAGACCCAATCTTCCTCTTTTTATTGGTACTCACTATTCTTTGTGGCTTTTTGCAGTCAGTACACTCATCAAAGGACTGAACACAAGTAAACACAATAGACAAACATTCTTGTGCAGTCTTAAAGACAGAACTCTATATTCTTGTAAAGTTACATAAACAGCACCATTGTAAAAATTAATGGAAAATGGATCATAACCAAAACGTGGGCATGGGAAAATTGATCACTATAAAAAATTCGTGTGGTAAAACAATTTAATTAATGTGATAAAAAGCTGAAGGAAAAAGGACTGTTATACTTGAGTCAATATATTTAATACACCAGCTAATTTGGGCAAAACTACTAAGGACCTCTGTCTTAGGCCAGAGATGAAGGTTTCCAGACACATTTGTGTTCTGAACACCTCAAAGAGTCCTACTCTCTCTCTGGGATGACTTTTTTTTTTGGTGTGTAATTCACAGAAAGCCTTTATATCAGTCAATGCCTGCTACGCTTAATTTTCTATTTGTGTGAAGAAGATTAAATATTAAATCATTGTTCTTTGAAAGTCTCCAAAACAACTCCGTACACATTTTAGTAGACTCTTAAAAATTTATTTTCATTTTCGCTTTTAAAAATTGGAGACAGAAAATTCCATGAGGGTCAGAACTAGGATGAGGAGGTGAGGTCCCAAGGGTGCAAAATTGAAGGAGTCATTCACTCTCATCCTGCATATGCATGGCCCTGAGAGCGAGATCCTCCTTAAATTTTGTGCCCTAGGTACTTCACTTATCTCACGGTAGTCCTATCCCTGAGCTCCACTGATAAACTAGTGTGAATAGTGTACATGTGAGGTGTACAGAGCAACCCGGGACTGCCGAAACCTAGTTTCTCTCTGAGTTTGGGTATCTGGTAGTAACTTCTTAATGAGAAATGTAGGGAAATCAGCTGCAATGTCAAGGTGAGTTCCTGCTGAGCAAATGACACCAGGGAATAAAAGCTCCTCTTTTGGTCTTTGCTTGAATAATAATAATAATAAAAAAGACCTATAATTGGATTTCCTTAAAGACTCAGAGAACTAACATCTTTATAACTTTGCAGATTGAAAGGTAGTCCTTTTGAATTCTATTAACTTTGCAGCCTACATTTTTTAGAAAGTAAGATTATGTAGCTTCTGAAGGAAACCAGGAACAATGAAGTGAGCAATATTTGCATTCACAAGTTATTCTGTGTTGGCAGATTGTCATCTTTTGTAGAAATATCACAATTTTTCAAAAGGACCACTTTGAAGATAAAGAATTATATTTAATCATTTTTTTTGGTTGTTAATAAAAAAGTCATTTTGAATGCTTACTTTGACAATCAAAGATCTCATTGCCCTCTAGTATGGTGCAGCCCACTTCAGGTAACCGCATTGCAACCAAGGGCACCATCCCCCTCTCATTTTTGACTCCGGAAGAATAATAGCCCACAATTCACACCCCTGCTACTTAAGTTTCTAACGCTTTCCTTTAGCAAAGAAATGAGAACTTGGTTATCTAGGAAATTTTAGTAGCCAGACATATAAAGAAATGGCAACTAATAGCTATAGTAGAAAAGAGTAGTGAGCAAATTTCATGGATAGACCAGACTATTGTATTTTTATCATCCCATCTTTGTTTAAAATTCAAAGCCTCAGTGACCTATTAGATGTGAGAAAGTTGGCTACACTTGGTCACTCATGAGAAAACAAGATCTCTGGAAAGAAGGCTTTCTCTTATTACTTACAGAAGTTTCAAGGAATCAAGATTGGTAGATTGAGGCTTCATTTTTAGAAAATTGTAGATTTTCACATCATATGAAAGATGGTGGCAGTTTTCAAAGCTATGTAACCAGACGTAGCGATGTTGTAGTCAGGGCTGAGAAGGTGATTATAAATGTAACTGCTATGTTGAATGCATGACTTCTAGGATGTGGTAAAACATTTTGCTTCTACTACTCCTTTAAAATTTAGGCTGTAGGGAGAATCTTCCCCTGCCCCTGGATGGAAGATCCCAAAACTTTTATGCTCCATCAGGTTAAAGATTGGTGTCTGATCACTTTAACTAAAAACAAAGTCTCAGTTCAAAAGTTAGAATTTCTGGCCCAAATGTTAAACTGTTGCTTTAATCCTCTTTTAAAATTAAGACTTCTTTCCTGAACCCTCATCGCTATGCTAAGACCTATAGTTAACTTCTTTTGTTTCCCTTGCTAGTTGTTTTTCATCTCTACCAGGGATAAAACTGGGAGTGGGGGATGGTGGGGAGGGAAGGGAGAGGGTGCTTTCCTGATTCTTCAGCCCCCATCACTGGGGGCTTCTCCCCTGCTGTTCCCTTATGTGGGCAAAGGAGCTGTGGCCTCTTCCTGGGCTCCAAGGAAGTGATGGATCATCTCTACCATCCTCCTGTTGGAGTCTAGAACTCAAGATAATCTTGTTTCCTCATGGCCTCCTTCTAATGGAGAAGAAACGCAGACTCTCTTGGTGCAGGCTGACCCAGGGAGCTGCTCACCCTGTCGCCATGGTGGTGTGTTAGGCCTGGCTCTCAGTGGCTCCTTTGTGGAGAATATCCTCACTAGGCTTGAGGCGAAGGGGTCATACCCTGCTGCGGGGGATCCTCACACACCTGTTAGGTAACAGATAATAGCTCCCTCCAGATAAATCTCTTCACAGAGTCCTCTGCCCCTTATTAGCCCTGGCCCTTCTATGTCCTGTGTGTGGCGACCCCTCTCACTCACGTTAGGGCCTGTCGTACTAGTGCCACAGTCAAAACTGAGGCCTGAGAAGCCCCATGTTAACTTCCAGTCATATATGTGAAGTGGAATCATTGAGAGATTTTCTATTAAACAAACATAGTTTAATAAAATGTCTACTGACAATGATTGTTATCTGTGTAATGTGATCTATTTCATAAAAATTCTGCACTGAAGCCTGCCCTGTCCCAGATATGGTGCAGACGACACTCAGCTGGATCACCTGGAAAGCGTCAATCCTTCCTGACATCCTTTCGCCCAAACATCTGCCCACTGAGCCTCTCACGTGCAGAGAGACATGCTCCCTATTCAGCTGGGCCCAGATATTCCCTGCCTGTCACCCTCTGGCTGATTTCAGGCAACTATGCCCAGCTCCTCAAAAAATGGAGGTGCTTTCTAAATGCCTATTTTTTTTTAAAAGGGCAGTAATACTTTTCTCTGTTGCACAATATATTAAATCATAACTCATGCAAAAATAATTTTATAAGCTATCGCCCTAACACCTTTTCTTCCTTTAGGCTTTTCCTCAACATCCAAACCTGGTCCTTCCCTTCACCCTCACCCTTCCTGCTCTTGCCTTCACCTCACCCTCTGCACCTGCATGTACAATTTAGCCTCCCCAGGGAGGGATCTTGTGAAGCATCAAGAACTTAAATACCGTGGGTGGATCACTAAAAGTTGCCATACACAAGCTTGGAAAAGTAACTCAATTTCACTCTGGCCCCACTGCTGCTCCTCCCCTTCCGGTGGTGCTGAGGCATACTGATGTGTGAGAAACTGTGACCTTCCAAGGCAACACGGGTGTGTGGCACAAAAGGCTTATAATCTTGGAAGCCTGGTAGGACTACCTTAGTAGCCAGCATCCAAAGGACTTTCTTCCTTTGTATTTTCCTTCTTTTTTCCCTTTAGTTTTGGAGGAATGCAGTGGAAGGTAGGACTCAGGGAGTGTGTTGGGGCTGAGAGAAGCAGCTGGAAGTTGGCTGTTTCAAAAGTGCCCTTGGATGGAGACTTTCAGCAGGCAGTTGGAGTTTCTTAATAAGTTTTTTCCCTCAGTTCACCAGAGTGGGAAATTGATAGGTTATGTAAAGACACAGGAAGAAAAGGAAGCCTAAGCATAGAATAAAATTTTAAACAAAATTGGAATTCGCCACATAAATATTCAGACCACATGTATTCTGGGCATGAAAGCTTTAATGAGGGCAAGAATCCTACTTAAGAAAAATATTTGCCTTGAAAGGAAAAGATGAACAACCCAAATGGAGCAATTCCCTATAATTTTCTGTTCTTTACCATAGACAGTTCAACACATTTTACTGAATATCTTCTCAATGCTTGAAATGAAGACATAAATTTAAATAGGATCTAGGCCCTGCCTTCCAGGAGCTTATAGTAAGAAGAATATTAACCAGCATTTGATAGTTAACCATCTATTTCTTTAAACCAAAATTGGTTTTTGGACCAGCAATGAAAGAACCAGTTTTCTATCATGTGGTGATCATAACAACAGAAGATATTTCTAATGTACTTAATTTCTCCTACTCAAAGAACCCAGGGAATATTAACAGCACAATGGCATCTAAATCCAAAAGCCATACAGTCTATTTTTTTATTCATGAGAGAGGACTGAAAATTTACCTGAGAATATGCATATCCCCTCTTGCCAGGCATGCTTTTCTATTATCTTCTAATTCTAACAAGATGTTTCCTGTTTCTGTGAGTTAAGCAAAAAGTTATTTCTTAAATCTCATCCTCAGAGCTTGTTCTTTTATTTATTTGGTGAATCTAGTTTCATGGCCTATGTGCAACCCCATTATCCATTCTATAACTGAGCATATTGATTTATTCTCAAGCTTATCAATATTATAGGTTCAGTGTAGAGCAAATTCATCTTTTTTCTCCAGTGTAAAGTTTTTTAGAATGAGCTAGCACCTTGTGTTCCAGTTAAACGAGACTATTCCCTGTAATATTGCCTCATGCTTTCCTACCTCTGTGCTTTTTTGTTCTCTTCCCTCTTTTATCTCCATCTCCATTCACTTAAATCCTTCCTCCTCTTTATGTATAATGCAAATACTACCTCTCTTGGTTACCTCCATTAAGCCTTTCTTGGTTTCCCAACCAAAAGCAAATTTTTTGGTTGTAAATGCCTGTTACGTTAGTCGTTAATGCTGTTTACTGTATTTGGTTCTCTGTCTCATTTTGGGCATGTAGTAAAGTTGTTTCCCACTTCCCCTGATCTCAAATATGGTCATGGTACATTTTCAGCCAATAAAATATGAATGGAAGTGATATATATCACCTCCATGTAGCAGCTTTAAGCACCTCCATGTGCTTTGCCATATTCTGTTTTCCTCTGTCATGTGACCAGTGACCAGTGACCAGTGATATTTCAGATAGTGATTGCTTCATCAGCTTGAATTACAGAGTAAGAATGATGATGATGATGATGATGATGATGGCGAGTTGAGCCCCTGGTATTCTGCAATAAATGTGTAATATGATCAAGAAATAACTACCATTTGATTCTGCAATCCCATTACTGGGCATCTACCCAAAGGAAAAAAAGACATTCTGTAAAAAAGACATCTTCATTAGAATGTTTATAGCAGCACAATTCACAATTGCAAAGATGTGAAAACAACCCAGTGCCCATCAATACATGAGTGGATTAATAAAATGTGGTATGTGTATACCATGGAGTACTACTCGGCCACAAAAAACAATGGTGATCTAGCACCTCTAGTATTATCCTGGATAGAGCTTGAGCCCATTCTACTAAGTGAAGTATCACAAGAATGGAAAAACAAGCACCACATGTACTCACCATCAAATTGGTATTAACTGATCAACACTTACATGTATATATAGTAGTAACATTCATCCGGTGTTGGGCAGTTGGGAGGGGGAGGAAGGGATGGACACCCATTCACATGTAATGGGTGTGGTGTGCACTGTCTGAGGGATGGACATACTAGAAGCTCTGACTAGGGTGGTACAAAGGCAATATATGTAAACTAAACATTTGTACTCCTGTAATATGCTGAAATAAAAAAAAGGAAATAAACCTTTATTGTTTAAACTTTGTTGAGAGTGTTTTTGTGTTTGCTATTACAGCAAAACCTAGTATATTCTGACTAATAACACCCATACATGATGCTTATGTCTCTTTATCCAATTCTCTTAAAAATATGTATTGATATTTAATCTAGTTGAGCCTTCAGATGACTATAGCCCCAGCTAATATCTGACTGTAAACCCAAAAGGGAATCCAAGGGAGAACTAAGAAGGAAAGCAGAGGTTTTCTGTTACCTATTTTCTCAGTGGCCATGGAAATTCTTTTCAAAGTTGTCATTTATGCATAAAAAATGTGTATGAGTTAGAAGTGAATAAGACACACTTTCCTTGACTAACTCATAAAAGAATGATATGTTGGTTAAATATATTCCTAGGTATTTTATTTTCTTTGTTGCTATTGTGAAAGGTATTGAGTCTTCGATTTGATTCTCAGCTTGACTATAGTTGGCATAAAGGAATGCTACTGATTTGTGTACATTGATTTTGTAACCTAAGACTTTGCTGAATTTATTTAACAATTCCAGGAGTCTCTTGGCAGAATCTTTGCGGTTTTCTAGATATAAGATCATATCATCATATCTAGATCATTGTTGATGTAGGTATAAGATCATATCATCAGAGTGATGGTTTGACCTCTTCTTTTCCCATTGGTATGTCCTTGATTTCCTTCTCTTGATTGATTGCTCTGGCTAGGACTTTCAGCATTGTGTTGACTAGAAGTGGTGACAATGGGTAACTTTGTCTGGTTCCAGTTCTAAGCGGGAATGTTCTTAATTTTTCCCCATTCAGTATGATGTTGGCTGTGGGTTTGTCATATATTGCTTTTATAATTTTGAGGTATGTTCCATTTGTGTCTATTTTGTTAAGAGTTCTTGTCATAAAACGGTGCTGGATTTTTTCAAATGCTTTTCCTGTCTCTATTGAGAGGATCATATCATCTTTGTTGTTGCTTCTATTTATGTGGTGAATCACATTTATAGATTTGCAAATGTTGAACCATCCTTGCATCTCTGAATGAATCCCACCTGGTTGTGGTGGATCATTTTTTTGATGTGCAACTGAATTCGGTTTACTAGAATTTCATTCAGAATTTTTGCATCTGTATTCATGAGGGATATTGGTCTGTAGTTTTTGTTTTTTGTTGTGTCCTTTCCTGGTTTTGGTACCAAGGTGATATTGGCTTCATAGAACAAGTTGGGGAGGACTCCTTTCTTCTCAATGTTATGAAATAATTTCTGCATTATAGGTACCAGTTCTTCTTGGTAGAACTGGTAAAATTTGGCTGTGAAACCATCTGGTTCAGGAATTTTTTGGTTGGAAGATTTTTTATTTCTACTTCAATTTCAGGGATAACTACAAAACACTGAGGAAGGAAATCACAGAAGATCTAAACAAATGGAAAAACATATTATGCTCATGGATTTTCAGAAACAACATAGTTAAAATGTCTAAATTACCCCAAGTGATTTACAGATTCAATGCAATCCCCATTACAATACCAACGTCATTTTTTGCAGATCTAGAAAAAATAATTCTGTGCTTCCTATGGAACCAGACAAGACCCGGTACAGCAAAAGCAATCTTAAGCAAAAAGAACAAATCAGGAGACACCAATTTACCAGACTCCAAGCTATAGTATAAGGCTATAGTAACCAAAACAGCATGGTGCTGGCACAAGAACAGAGACATAGACCAATGAATCAGAATAGAGAACGCAGATATAAAACCATCCTCATATTGTCATCTGATCTTTGACAAAGCAGACAAAAATATACAATGAGGAAAATGATCCCTATTCAATAAATGGTGCTGGGAAAATTGGATAGCCATATGTAGAAGATTGCAACAGGATCCACCTCTCACCACTTATAAAAATTAACTCATGATGGATAACAGACTTAAACCTAAGATATGAAACTGTAAGAGTTCTAGAAGAAAATGTTGGAAAAACTCTTATAGACATTGGCCTAGGCAAAGAATTTATGAAGAAGACTCCAAAAGCAATCACAGCAACAGCAAAAATAAATAAATGGGACATGATCAACTTAAGAAGCTTCTGTACAGTCAAGGAAATGATCAATAGAGTGAATGGACAACCTACAGAGTGGGAGAAAATATTTGCATGCTATGCATCTGATAAAGGACTGATAACCAGAATCTGCAAAGAACTCAGGAAAATCAGCAAGACAAAAATCAAACAACCCCATTAAAAAGTGGGCAAAAGACATGAACAGAAACTTTTCAGAAGAAGATAAATTAATGGCCAACAAACATGAAAAAATGCTCAATGTCTCTAATCATCAAGGAAATGCAAATCAAAATCACAATGAGATATTACCTTACTCCAGTGAGAATAGGTCTTGTCAAAAAGTTCCAAAACAACAAATGTTAGCATGAATACAGAGACGTAGGAACACTTATACACTGTTAGTGGGACTGCAAACTAGTACAGCGTCTATGGAAAGTAATATAGAGATATCTCAAAGAACTGAAAGTAGGCCTACCATTTGATCCAGCAATCCCACCACTGAGTATTTACCTAAAGGAAAGAAAGACATTTTATAAAAAAGACACTTGCACCCGAATGTTTATAGCAGCACAATTTACAATTGCCAAGATGTAGAAACAGCTCAAGTGTCTATCAATACATGCGTGGATTAATAAAATGTTGTATATGTAT
Source organism: Avahi laniger (assembly GCA_963575035.1). NCBI lineage: Eukaryota > Metazoa > Chordata > Mammalia > Primates > Indriidae > Avahi > Avahi laniger. Next base: position 70,891 of record CAUYSK010023596.1, on the reverse strand, counting down.
ACACCATGAAGTACTAGTCAGCTGTAAAAAAAAAAAAAAATGGTGAACTAATATCTTTTGTATTGACCTGGATGGAACTGGAGAACATTCTCCTAAGTGAAGTATCACAAGAATGGAAAAACAAACACCACATGTACTCACTATTAAATTGGAACTAATCAGTCAACACTTATGTGCACATATTGAAATAACATTCATCAGAAATCAAGCAGGTGGGAGGAGGGAATGGGTAAATGCACACTATTTGGGTGATGGGAACACTTAAGACTTTGATTCAAACTTTACAAAAGCAATTTATGTAACCAAAATATTTGTGCCCCTATAATATTCTGAAATTAAAAAAAAATCAAAATATCACAAAAAATTTTTTAAAAAAGTAAAAATAAAAAAACGTAATAGTATCTTGGTTAATTTTAGGTGGCAACTTGACTGGATTAAGGGATACCTAAATGGCTGGTAAAGCATTATTTCTGGGTGTGTCTGTGAGGGTTTTTGTAGAAGAGATTGGCATTTGAATCAGTGTACTGAGTAGGGAAGATCCAATGCTAGGGGGCACCATCCAATCAGCCGAGGTTCTGGAAAGAACAAAAAGCCAGAAGAAAAGCACATTTTTCTTTCTCTTTTGGAGCTGGGACACTCTTCTACTCTTTCCCTTGAACATCAGAATTCAGGTTCTCCAGCTTTGAAATCCAGGACTTGCACCAGGTTTTCAGGCCTTTGGCCTTGGATTGAGAATTATACCATTGCCTTCCTTGGTTTTGAGGCCTTTGGCCTTGGCTACTGGCCTCCCTGGATCTCCAGCTTGCAGACAGTTGTCATGGGACTTTTCAGCCTTCATAATCACATGAGCCAATTTCCCCAATAGATCCCTTCTCATTTCTCTCTTATACTTTATATATATATCCTATTGGTTCTGTCTCTCTGGAGAATCCTGATTAATACAGCATATTGATACAGCAATACAGCTATTTTTCCCAAGGTCTATGCTTGGTTCTTTCTTTTTCTCTTCACATTTTTCCTGGGAAATCTCACACTCCACCATGATTTCAACCACAAACTGTAGGCCTGTGTTTCCCATATCTGTATTTCTAGTCCTAGGAAGACTTGCCTACCTAGCTGAACCCTTCCTAATTTTCTGACCTACAATATCATGAACAAAATAAAATGGTTACTTTAAGCCAGTAAGTTTTGGAGTAATTTCTCTACAGCAGTAGTAACCAAAGCAGTGAATTACCTTCATTACTCCTCTTGCTCCTTCCCTCATTAGAGCTGGTCCTGCAACCTTGGGGATGGCAGGCTTCCTTGTCCTCATTCCACAGCCCCTTACCCAGAGATCCCATCCTGACCTTGGCCACAGAGTCCCCACACTTGCTGAGATCCTGATTTGGAATAGTTTGGAGGGCCTCTCAAGTGTGGGTGAGTCTAATCTGTCCTTTGTGTTCTCATAACTGTTCTCAGGAGTGATATGCAATTTTACTTTCTCTTTCAGGCTATTTATATGAACATGCTGGGAAGATTCTAAAGTTGCTCTGTGTGACTTTTCTTTGTCTCTGATGGCAAAAAGCTTTAGAAAAGGTTCTAAGAATTCGTGTACTTGCTTCAGATTTAGGAACATGGCATTATGCTATTGCTTTGGACAAATTAGTTTGACTTGGCAAAGTATCAATGCTGATTAACAGTGGGAATTGATGTTGTCTGGATAGGCTGGGGCCAGGATGTGTAGGACTTTGAATACCAGGCTAAAGCATTTCAACTCCATCCTGTGTGTCATGGAGAGACATCAACATTTTTTAAACACAGGAAAGCATGATAATAAAAAGGCAGAAGCACGGTCAGTGTGCTGGGTTGGGTAGATTCTAAGGGTAACAAGACTGGGGTCAGGAGACTGTTGCAGTAGTCCAGGTATTAAGAGGAAGGTGAAGGGACTCTGCAGTAAGACATGGCAACAGGATGGAGAAGAAGGCAGAGATGTGAGGGACATCCAGAAGGAGGACTGAGAGGCCCTTGCATCCACACACATGAATGTGTGGGGCAGGCAGTAGTGGAGAAGAGACCCAGCATTAAACCTGCTCAGTATAGATGACTATTCCCAAGTATTTGTGCAGTGTGTACTCTGTGCTAGAGCTTTATATCGATACTTTTACTGATTCTTATGATAATCTTGAAGGCAGGTGTTTTCAATACTGTCATTTTACAGAAGAAGAAATTGAGGCACAAAAATTAATGCCCAAAGTTATACAGCTAATGAGAAGTAGAGCTAGAATTTGAACCCAGGTGATTCACCCTCAAGGTTGATACTCTTCACCAGTATTCTTTATTCCCTCTATTTGTTTTCAGAACTCACAGTCTTTTTCCTTTTAGTCTGATCACACCTGTAAGGCTTAATAAAACATTATTTGATGCTGAACCTCATTTTTCAATTGCTAATAAATGACCATCCTTCCCCAACTGAGGAAATAAATCAATTATATTCTGGGTCTATGGGAGTATTTTCTGAAATAGGGTCTGTGTGGGTCAGCCAAGAACATATTAAGTGGTGTAACAATATCATTACCAACTCTTTCACTACTATGATTCTGTATTGCTAGATATTTGCAATAATAATTGCTCTATAAATCCATATGTGAAGTTTGAGAGAGAGAGACTGAGAGACAGAGAGAGAAAATCCTTTAAAAATATGGTTTCCATAGAGTTTTTATATGTAGTACAAACTTACGAGGTGACATACTCCAATAATAGAAATATCATTCATGAAAAAGATGATCAAAAGTATGACCACAGACAGAAAAAATCTGAAAACTATATTGTTAAATATAATATAATGAAATACATTTTTATTGTTCCATGAAATTTGTGAGAGATAATCTGATAAGCTAATGCACCTTAGTGATTAAAATGCATGTTTTCTTGGGGATGGAAACAGGTAAGAAGTGAATTTTGAAAATGATTATAACTGCTTTCCATATGCACGGTGCCTTTGCTGCAAGGACCTTCACACACTTCAAGAATGACTTGTCAAACACGTATTAATCTTCCCAATGTCCTCAGAGTATATGTGAATATTTCTTTTTTGTAAGAGAACAAAATTTACTGATAAACACTGGTAAACACTGTTTATCAGTAAATTTTGTTCTCTTACAAAAAAGAAACCCAACCTTGGCAAATGAAAGGTGATAGAAGTTGCTGTGACAATCTCTGTAAGCTCATTGACTGTGGATGCAGTTACAACATCTGGATTGAATCTGCCAGACTCAATGGGCATTTGAATGAAATGGAAGGTGAGGGGAGTGAGCCTGCCTTCCTTGCTTCCTTCATTCCTTCTTTCTCTCCCTCTCTCCCTTTCTTTCTCCTTCTCTACCACTTCCTTCCTTCCTTTGAAATTTTCTGAAGTGACTCAAATTCTGCCTAAGCATTGGAAGGAAATCTAGTTCTTTTTCTTTTTTCTTCCTTTATACTTAATGTGAAAACACTATTTCTCATAGTAGTTCCTGATTTACATTTCTGCTCCATTGGTGGATTTCTCCCTTGGTGTTCAGCAGCATCTCACTCCTAATAACTATTTATAGCCTCCCAGGGTGTCTGTGGCCCTAAGTATCACCACTGAATTTATCAGAGTTCTTGCTTATCCTGATTGCCTAGGCACACCTGCTGTGGGATTTATAGCCTTGAAAATAAATACCAAACACCTAGTGGCTTCTAAACTTTTTTTTTTAAACCAGTCTTTCGAGATAGTTGCTTCCCACCTTTCCCCTCCTTAGGAGGTCCACAGTGGCTGTTTCTACATGATGTTGAATCATCCAGATGAAAAGTGAAAATTCTGTCAATCTCCTGTTCTCAGCTGTAGTTTAATGTAGGAGGCATTTGTGTAGTTTTTGCAATGAAAACAAGATTGGGAGGAGAAGGAGCTAGATCCCTGCCTCTCAGGTACTCACGTCTCTCATCCTGAATTGCTGGGTCCCTTTATCTCACTGCCATCACCTGGAGACCTAAAGAGGTGCTGTCAGTTTTTGAGACCAAACTCTGGATACCAATGTCTTCTGTCCCCAAATCTGCTCCTCCTCACACTGCACCACACACTTGGTTCTACCACACACCCCTCTGTAGTCCTTTGCACAAAGGCTGAATATTTATTATGTGAATTTACTCCTTTGCCATTCTCAGAGAATGAGAATCATTTCAACTAAAGACCATCTGTATGTATGTGTTCTGCTGTATCCCTCAGTTAAGAGCAAGGACAACATAAAGAATGAGAAACTTCTGATGAAAGATGATGGATAAACAGTCCAAGTAGATTATCTGCTCCATCTCTGATGTGAAGAAGTAGGGGACTGAATGCATAGAATTTGCCAGGCCAAGCTGGTGATTGGGACTAATGTGGCAACTCAGTGGTTTCAGAAACACCAGTGAGACCAACCTTGCTCTTCCACATAGCCTCCAGGAGTAGTAACGCTGGGCATGGTCAGCTGGTTGGAGAGAAAATCATCACTTCCATTTATCATCTCTGTTCCCTTTTGAACGAGACACAAGTGTGTCCAGTCTTATTCCTTGGACCAACGGGAAGGCTCTACCATTTTCCATATTGAGCTGATGTAAGCCCAGAAATGGGGTCTTTTCATTAAGAGCCCGGATATCAAAAGTGCTTGATTGATAGCCCTCTGCCTTTGGAAGGGGGACCCTAAAATAACATGACTATTGTAATCTACAGATTCCCTCCTTCTGTAACTCAGACCTAATGGGGGCCTCCTGTTACATTCAAGTTGACGTGACGTAGCCAACAATCTAGTTCATCTTTATATAATTTGCCTGCTTTGTCTTAAGTGGTAAATCTTGAGGTCCTTTCTTTCCTGTTAGCCTCCCAGTCCTGAAGCCACCATCATATTTCTCTGGGCAAGTTCTTGCCATCTTGGGTGTAGACTCACACTTTTGGCTTCAGGTCATTGCTCTGCCCCCTGGAGGTCCAGCCTAGTTCCTGGCACCTGGAGAATAAGAAGCTTATCAGTGTCTCATGGCTCAACAGTGGAAATGCCCTGATTCTACAGCCACCAGCTCACCACAGTGTGGGATCTCTTTGTCTCTAGTTTCTCAGGAAATTTTCTTCCCCCCACTGTCTACCCTTTCCCTGGTTCAATATAGGATCTGTAGTCTTCCTTAATGCTTTCTACGAATTCTGTTTTGCTTTCTGCATTTTGCCTGTTTGAGCTTTTCTGTAATACTTATTGTGACTTATACTGACTCTTGCTACCCAAGCTCACCTCTTCTACCACCCCAAACTCTTAGCCTTCACTTACTTTTCCTGAGCAGTCCTGGCTCATTGCATTGATCCCGTGTTCTGCATATAAACCCTCTTTTCCTGTTTCTAGACTCCACACACTTTGATGCTGGGGTACAATTTCCCTATGTCCAGAAACCTCCACAGTGTCTGTATCATTTGTTAATCATCAACAAATGCTGGTACCTTTACATGGAAGTATAAATAAGTGGGTGTGGAGAATTGTAGTTTCTTTATAGGTCTTGTAAAAAATGTTGGCACCAACACAGGCCTAAATAACCATTGACTATCATCCTATCAGTGGAAAACATCTGGCAAGTGGGCTGTTAGGTGCTTTTATTTTTGGTATTTTTAACTGCTAACTTGGTGCTGTAAAGTCATAGACACAGTAAACAAGAGCTGACTTAAAGCTGCCTGCCTGGTTTGCTTTTGTCTTGTAGACGAGACAAAGACAGCCAAATGACATCAAGGAGAAGGAAATGCTGTGCTTTGGACTCATAAAAAGTGACTTACAGTGATTTCACTTCTTATTTTTGTTCCAATTATAGTAATATTTCTAAAATGATTGATCTCTGTGTTTTATCTTCTTAGGTGGTAAACCCCTCCACCTGTCTCTGTCTCCCCTGTCTTTCATACTTTTCCTGAAAGATCTGAGACATAGAAATAAGCAGTCATCACAAGCCTCTCACTTATTTAGAAAGAGTTTGTAAAAGCTGACATGAGGAGCTTTCCATTTTGCAGTTGATCTCTTCACCGTTTTTCCTGCCATTTCTAGGCAGAGTAAAAAGGCTGGTGAGTGTCTCAGCACCACCATGTGGACACCAACATGTGATCTGAAAGTTGGCCTCTCCAGGGAAGGGGAGCTGCAAGGAGACGTCCTATCCATAGCCCTGCTGTATTTGGTGCTCTCTCCCTCTCTTCTGCTGCCTTCTTCTCTGCCCTCCAACCCCAAGGGCCACTGGGGAGCCTTTTGGTGCCACCAACTGCTGTATGGTGTAACAAGTGCCATACTTGCCATTGCCATGGCTTTCTGCCTCATATCCAGATCAAGTCAAATACATATGGAGAGGGAGGAAAGTTTGGGGAATTGTTAGAAAAAAAATCAGAATATTTAACCAGATACTCCACATGAAGATACATGCACACACTTCTGCTCCCTCTGCCTGGAATGAGCTTTCCTTCCCCCTTATCCTGCAGCTCTTGGCTCAATGCCACTTTCTCAGTGAAACTTCCCTCACCCAGGCCAAAGTCCCTGATTTCAGGCCCCCAATGCACCTCTCCTTAGTAGTACTAGCCACAGCTGCAGTTTATGTTTGCTTGTATGTTTATTTGCTTACTGTTCCTTTTCCCGGTAGAAGCTTCATGTAGGCTGCATGAGGCCAGGAATAAGTCTGTGATTCAGATTACCACAGCATCTCCAGCCCATAGCACAGTGCCTGGCATAAGCCAGGCTTGTAATATACATCTGTAGACAGATTTAACACAGTTGGGCTAGCTGTATCATACCCAAAGAAACTGGAGTAGAAATCCTTCTGCTGGGCCTTTGTTGGGAATGTCACTAATAAGCAAAATGTGCGGACTATATACTGGGGTCTTGCTCCAGGCAAGATCAATAGACCTTGAATTTGGCATCTCTCCATGGAACTGCTCAGTTCACATGTGACTTAACCAGTTCACTGAAGCTGCTAATTTTGGTGATTTGATTGGCTTTTTGGGTGAAGCCAAATGACCATTTTGGCTTCAGTTAACCATAGATAACTTTAACTAGTTCCTAGTATCCTTTGGGCCTCTTGGGATATGTCAACAGAATGATTAGGCTATTTGGAATTAATTTCCCATCCTCTGCCTCTATTTCATTTTATAAAATCAGGCAGGTGGGAATGTTGGGGGTACTTTTTGATCTACTTTGAAGACAGGTAACATGACACTTTGAACTTTCTGCTCTCTCCAGCAGTTCATTCTTTCTGCTGTTTCTCCCTTTCACTAAACCTTTCTGCCAAACACATAATACCTCCCTTTGCAATGCCCGATTCCTGCTCTGTCCTTGAAAGCATTCTTTGATCTTTCTTCTTTTTGTCAGCATTTCATTTTGGTTGAGTTGCTCAATGAATTACTGCATAACTGCTCTTATCAGAGTCTGAAATTATATCCCTGGAGATCTTTGTAGTTTTCTGATTTCAATGAATATTCACATCCTTATCCAAGAAGTCTCTTTCTCACTGCTGAGTAGTTTACATTTTTGCTTTATATAACTCAATTCCAATAATGCATGTGTGTGCGTGCACATACACATGCATGTACTTACGGTTCACTTATTAGAAGGATGCTATTTAGCTATTGTCTATTGGTTTAATTTACCCATTGACAGAGTGTTAATTCATATGCTCATATTCTATTATAATATAGTGGATGGGCTATTTCAAAAGGTGATGATAGTATCACATTCATTCAATAAATATTTATTGAACACTTCTCATGTGTCAGCACTTGTTAGTCACTGGAGGTATAATGTTGATCAAGTATGATAAATGCCCACACTATGTTCATAGTGTAATAGGAGAGAGAGAATTTAATTCAATGATTGCACTAATAAATATAAAAATATACTGACAAGGGATGGAAAGTGGAGGTAGGTATGTCACCCTGAAAACCTATAAGAGAGGATTTGATCTAGCCAGTGATGTAAGAGAAGGATTCTCTATAGAAATGATGGTTGAGATAATATCTGAAAGAAGAGTGATTACTAAATTGGGGAATGAGGTGAAAATATGTTGTGAGAGGAGAGAAAAGCATGTGTAAAGGCCTGAGTTTGGGAAGAAATGTGACACATTTGAAGCTGAAACAACTGGATAGAAAAAGAAAACGTGTTGAATGTATCAGAGAGCCATCTGATCAACGAAGCCAGGATTTTCAGAACCAAGGTCCAAGAAAGAAGGAAAGCATACTCAGTGAGCCTCAGTCTTGCACCCACTTTTTACCTTCAAGCATTTGCTGTTCCAAGAAATGGAGAAAACAGGCTAGGTGGTGGCCTGAAGCTTTCTGCACTTTCATTGGACTTAAAAGATCAAAGTTGAGGTTTATAGCTGCTGAGGTAGCTAAGACTTGAAGATCTAGGAGAAGAGGCAACCACAAAGAAGTGATCTAGAAATTCTCCATGCATTTTATCTTTGAGGCATTTGCTAAATTTTAAACTATGCAGATGTAAAAAGATCCAGTAAAAGAGCATCATCTAAAAAGCTAAAGAGGTGAGCAGAGATATAAGCAGTCTCCTGGGTCTGGGGAAGCAGATAGTAGGGTTCAGAGCCCACCAAGCTGGAAAGGAACTGGTGAACAAACCAGGCTCTCAGTTAAGACCCCTAGCAAGGCTATACCCTAAGAGTAAGTGCACCCTAAGAGTAAGACTAACCAGAAACATAGCCTTAACAAAGTTTGAAACTCTACTTAGACTGGATCAAGGTGGTCTGTTCACGCTCTATTTTCCTGCCAGAAGAAAATTAAGTCTTTTATAAAAAAAAGATATTATCTAGAATCTCATTGTTTTAAAAACATATTGTCCAGGATTCAATAAAAAGTTACCAGGCATTCCAAGAGATTAGACCAAATGTCTAAAAATAAAGAAGAAAAATCCCATAGCAACCTCTAGGTGATCTAGATGTTAGAATTATCAGGTAGAGACTTTAAAATAGCTATAATTAATGTGTTCAAGAAAGAAGAATTTCACAAGAGAATTGAAATATATTAAAAAAATAAAATGAAATTTACAACTAAAAAAATAAAATAACTCAATAAATGGGTATGTTAGTTCAGGTTCTCTTAGAATTTGACACCAAGACAGTAATAGATATGCAGGAGATTTATTCACAGAAACACCTGTACAGGAGGGAGGAAAAAGTAGAAGAAGGTGAAAAGAAGATTTGAGTCACAATGCAGGCCTGATTCCCATATAAGGAGAGAGAAGGATTGACATAGAGTCTCAGAATTCAGCACAGTTCCAAGAAAGTTTGTCCAGGCTGCTGGGGAGTATTCAAGTCAAAGTTTCCCATTGGAAGTGTGGCCTCCTTGTGGACACAGTGGTAGATCCAGAGTGGCAGCAGCTAGAGTCATCAGTTAATTATGGTCCCCACAAGAGTAAGTAAATGTATGTTTCAAAAATATATTTTTTAATTATTTTGATGGATTATTTAAATAAAGGGTCATGATTTGAGGCATATTAACTTCTTGAAATGCACTTTGAGTAAATATTGATAATGTTAATAATGACATTCTACTTGGAAGGGAATGTATTTAAATATGGAAGATGTGTGAACATTTAATGGTTTAAATGTCTGTCCATGTAGTATACACATAAAGATAAAATTATAAAGCATGCTATATAATTGTTTCCCAAAGGCTTTTTGAATTTTAATGTTAATACTGTATGTAGTGGAACCTTGTATTAATTTTGGAAATAGAAAAAAAAAATCTTTGGATAGCTTCTGATAAACTAGATTTAGACTATTTAATACTTTAGTAAAGGACAACGATCCATTTAGTTGGATAGGAAATAACAATTGCTTCAGATTACCTGATGTTTTAACAAACCATTATCAGACTAACAAGGTGTAACTTTACTTATGTAGTGATTAAGCAATTAGTGCTAGTATTTCAGAATTAGTTTCAAGAGTGAAAGAAGTTAATGGATGTGACAGAGGAGATCAGGTCAGTGTTAACTTGAGATGACCTTCAACCTGAACGTGTTTTTCCAGGCACAAGGATATTGGCACATCTTACACATTTATTAACCTTTAGTGACGGCTATTTTCTGTCATAAAATAGTCTTTATTTGAATGAAATGGGCAAGAGGCACAAACGCTTATGCCAGGTCTTCATTTGCAAAGAGAAACACAAATAAGTCAGCAATGGTGCATTGTCACCTATGCTGTAGAATGTGTTAATTAGATGAGAGCACATATATAAAGTGGCTAAGAGCATAGGCTCAAAGTCAGACTGCCTGGAATCCCTGCTCTGCTACTTGCTGGGTGGCCTTGGACAAGTTGCTGAACCTCTACCTCAGTTTCCATAGCTGTGAAACAGGAATGATAATAGTAATCAATAAAAGCTTCCCTGGTCGAGGTTCTGACATCAGGGTTTTTAAAACACAGTGCCTGGCACTTAGTAAGTGTTCAGTAAGTATTAGTTCATTGTTATTATAAGTATCCGGCACATGTAGAACATGAAATATACAGTTGACCCTTGAACAACAAGGGGGTTAGTGGCTGACCTCCCATGCAGTCGGAAATTCATATTCAACTTTTGACTTCCCCCAAACTTAACTACGAATAGTCTGCTGTTGACCAGAAGACTTACCAATACCGTAAACAGTTGATTAACACATATTTTGTATGTTATATGTTCTATATACTGTATTCTTACAGTAAAGTGAGCTAGAGAAAAGAAAATGTACATAACAAAATCATAAGGAAGAGAAAATATATTTACTACCGATTAAGGAGAAGTGGATCATCATAAAGGACTTCATCTTTGTTGTCTTCATATTGAATAGGCTGACGAGGAGGAGGTGAAAGAGGAGGCAGGAGAGGCAGGTGCACTCAGTGTAACTTTTGTTGAAAAAAATCCATTTATAAGTGGACCCACGCAGTTCAAAATTGTGTTTAAAGGTCAACTGTACATCTATACACACATATACTCATATATACATAAAATAAATTTATATTACATTGTATTATATGATATTTAATATTATGTAATATATTATCTATATTAGTTATATATTATATTAGATTATATATATCCAGATGCCTTTACTTCATGGCAAAAATATGAATAGTCAAAGAATATCGGGGGGGGGGGAAGAAAAAAAAAAAAGAATATCCACGTCCGACGCCTCTTACTTTTCAAGTTTGCATGCTCGATTTGAGGAAAGATTTATTCCAATAGTTTCTTCGGCTATTTACCACAAATCCCAGGGCATTTCTATTAAGGAAAACTCAATTTTCCTAGGAAATTCAAGAATCTAGATGTGCAAATGTTACCTTTCATTGTAACTATTCACATTGGTTAAAGCTTCTCTATGTTGGGAAAAGAAAACTAAATAAACTCTGTTTATATCCAATTGTGAGCCACAGGCTATGTTTACCCTCACGAAAATCTCTGGATAGTTCAAGGGAAAAAAAGTGTTGGTTTCAAGTACACATAACAAGAATTACATAGGTAACTGCTTCAATTTTCTATCAAATGTTTACTAAAGGTAATTTTCAAAGCCTTTCATTATTCCTTAATAGGTGGCCATTTGAATGACACTTGCTGTAGAGAGTCCCCTGCAATAAAGTTAATAACTATAATATGACCTCACTCCCAGCTAATAGGACAATAGAACATTTTATTAAGCTATTCTCTGGATGTTTCCTTGGAGAATCCTCCCATTCAATTTGATCTCCAATTCTTGGTGATGCAGTTAGTGCAAAGAAGAAAAAAGTTTACTCAATTCTTTGGGTAATTAAGATTTTATTAAAAGAGTTGAATAAGTAATGCATCTTTTGTAGTATACACATGTGGGATAGAGGGTTTTCCCTGGCAGAAAATGTAACTGGCCTAATAGAAACAGACACATAAAACGCTCTATCTCTAGTTAGTACTTTAAGAATGCTTGGCACACAGTAAGTACTAAATAAATGAGTCAGAGCCCTGGGATCTAAATTTCCAAAAACATCCTTCTCATCAAATTTCTAATTCTCTTTCTTCAGGTTCCAGCTCTGTGCCTGGCTGTTTTACCTGAGGAATCAATTCAGACTAATATGCTAATGATTGACAATTCATTTTTTTTCTTTCCTAAGTGATGTTTGTATCGTTGTAGGCTTTTAGTAACAGTGTAGGAGGTAGGCTAGGATGGTGGTGAAAAGCCCAATCCCGAGAGTCAATTCAAATCTTTATTAGATCTGTAAACGTGGGTAAGTCATTTAGCCTCAGGTTTCTCAACTATAGAATGGGGATAATAAAATTACCTAAAAATGAGATAATCCATGTAGACGCCTTTCCTATATTACCATAATCGGCAGATAGTGTGTGAGTTGTAGAGATTCAGAAATTGGGAATTTGGGAACAATGAAACATTTTTAGACCCCACAAATCATGCCTCCTAGGAGGTAACCCACAATTAATGGTGGCCTTAAAAATGATATATGACTTCCCACCTAGTTCCCCATTGTGATTACACTGGAGATGAAAGTATGACATTCATTCACCAACATTTATTTAGCACTTACTGTGTGCCAAACATACTGTGAGGTACTAACTAGAGATATATAAATGAATAAGGCATAGATAATTTACAATTTAGAATGATTAATGCTTTGGGATCTTATTTTCTCTCTTCATGCTTAGCCAGCTTTCATTACTCAGAGAGTTGACTGAAACAATGTACTTATTCTAATGTAGACATATTTCTGTACTTCCTTTAGGGTTGAGTTCACCTTTTAAAAAAAATTCAGATGCATTTTTTTTTGCATCTTTCCAAAGTGGCAAAAGCTTTTTCTCATCTATTCCCAGGTTGCTACCAGGTTATGACCTCTCATTGCCTGGCAGAGACCCCTGATGAGGGCTGCATTGGCCATGTCTCGTTGCAGTGAATAATGGGCCTCGTCACCCCTCAGTGCCCTCCAGATTTACTCACAGGTCCCTGCGGACATTGCCAGCAAACAAATTCCCTGACCTGCCGCAGGATCCTTTTCTTCCATGAAAGCCCTTCTTGGTGCTCTTTGCCGACTCCTTAGCTGTGATGTCTCAGCCTCAACCAATCTGGATGTCAAACCCCAAATACCCTCAATCCCCCAGATGCACGCCTGCACCAGCTGGATATCTAGATGCTTTGGTCTGCTGTAGGCAGAGTCACTACCTCATAAGTCTCCCCTTTTAATATCAGTGTGTGCTCAATCCGTGATATAGTTGTTTGTTAACCTGCAAGAATAGGTTCATGACCCATGTCGGCTGTCTATTTGCTTTGACTTATGCCCAACCAAGCCGAATATGTCTCCATATCTGCAATGTGATTGGCTGAGCCCTCTTGGTCCCTCCAAAAGCACAACTGGTCAGTTTGACCCTGAGCTACTGCTCTGCTTCTAGTTATAGTTTTGGGTTGGATGTGAAATGGGAGAGAAACTGAATAAATGATGACAGCTTGGCTGATAGATGGCTTTCTCCTTGTCTCTGGTAGTCTCAGTAGCTAGGTGAAGATCTGTTGGTGCCAAATTCTGCCACTGCTAGTGGTAGGCCCCTTACAAGTAAGTGTTTTATCCTATTACTTTGGAAGAATACTTCAGAGCAGAAGCCTACTGAATAAACTGAGATACCCAAAAGAAAGCACATCAGATTTCTTGTTCTGTTTGTTAGTTGTTCTGTGGTGTATCGTCCTACCTTCTGGATGATCCTAGAGTGATTTTTGCCTTTCAGTGCAGTAGAATCAGAGACATGCCCATCAACTATTACCTCTAATTGCTTTAGACAGTTCAAGCTTCTGTAATGCCCCAGTGTTTCAATTTAACATTTACTATTGTGTGCCTTGTGTAAATAGGTGCATTTGAAGTTTAAGCCTGTTATAATGGGGGGCTGACAATATGGAGAAAGAGGAGGAAGATTTTTACCAAAATTTTTAGTGGCCAAATGCCAGCTTCATATTTTGTACTCATCCTCCTGGGTAACCTCAGGGCACCAGCTTCCATTCATTTTCTCCCACGCCAAGCCCAGATGCCCATGTTAGCAGTGACTACAGACTGGATATTATCTAAACTCTCAGTGAATCACAGCTGACAGTGCTGCTATTTCTAAGCCACGGAATCACTCTTTGAACAAAATGCAAGTGCTGTGTCTTTTCAACCTGTTCTTCAGCAGTGGAAGCAGCAGGATTCCAGCACTGTATAATAACTGTCAGAAACAATTTCTGCTCTGTAAGTGAGGTGAAGCAAAATGTCAAAATATTTGAATACATTTCATTGAGGATATCTTCTTTTAAATTAGTGAAGGCTAGAGAAGAAGAATCCCATTCTCTCGCATAATAAATATGCATGGGATCGAGCAGCCACGTGCATTCTAATAAAGCTGAGTCCTGCCTTGTTAATGCATTATAGGTCCCCAACAATAAAACACAATAATTACTAGTTAAAGAGATGCCAGCGTTGGCCTTTTACCAACACCCCTGAACATATAATTCATAATAGATTTAGTAACGCTGAAGTCAGCCTGTTAATTAACCTATTTTCTGCAATGACTGGGATGGAGGAAGCAGTCATATAATCCAACAAGGCACTCTCCCAAATGTGCACATCTCATCGCTGGCTGGACTCTGTAGTAGAACCCATGGGCCTCACCACAGAACCCTTGTTTGTGTTAATACAGATGAGAAAGTTTGGGGAAAAATGGTAAAGGAGCATCTTATTGTGCTACTACCATATATAAAAAAAGAAATTGCAGGGGAATGTACACACTGACTGGTGGGGATAGGGGATTTTTTTTTTTTTTCAAGCCAACAGCTTGGGCAAAGAAAGCTGAGGAGGACACTGAGAGTCCTAGGGCATTGGATCAGGATGATGGACTGAGCGCATGTGCCCTTCCTCCCTTTTTCCTCAAAACCCATTAAAATGACAGAAAAAATATAAACATGTCACAGTGCTGGTAAACAGGAAAGGGTATCATTTTCTGCCAGAAATTGAGAAATTCCTCAACTACAGAAAGTAGGATAGGATTGGCAAGAGCAGAGGTCACCACAGACTAACATAAACCAAGAAGAAAATCACTCTGGACTTATATTTCTCTGGATCTATTACCACTCAGTAAACTGACAGGAAGAGGAAAAAGAGGTGGTGGGACAATAATCAGGAATTTTTCAGCCTGCTTGAGAACACTTCAGCTGGCCCTCCCCCCATTCTCTCACACTGAACAAGAGGTGGTGGAGGGGCTTGCCGCCGAGCTAAACGTGAGTAACTGCACTCTGAGGAAAGTGAAGACGCTGCCCAAGCAGTGCTCTAGGTGGGCGTAGGGCCTGACCAAACACTGAATCTATGCTAAATCTCCCGGCAGATGTAGGGTGAGAGGCAAATACCCTGACGTCCTTGAACAAGGAATAGACTTACCTTACCAATGGAGAGGAGGGGTTTGGAGGGTGTGGGTATAAAGCAGACAGACTGACTGGGGACTCCCTTTCCCCTTCCAGGCAGAGGAGAAGCATGATGGAAAAACAGAGGAAACCTATTCTACTTCTATTCATTAATCAACCTAGTTCATTATTCATAACATGAATGGACAACAAAGTGTCACCAGACATTGGACAAAAACTAACGGTGTGAAAACGAACCGAGGGAACTAACAGAATGGTTGGCAACAGAGATAATTCAAACAGCTGAACAAAACGTTAAATCAGTCCTAATTAGTATCACTGACACAATTCAAAAGGCTATTGACCTATAAATGGAGAACACACTGCTGTGAAAAAGCAGCAATCAGAAAATGAAGAATTATTGGAAATTAAAATTTTGATCACTAAGTATAAAAAGTAATGAATGGTAAATAATAGAAAGGATATAGAAATAGATTACTGATCTGGTAAATAAAGTTGAGGAAATACCTTAGAATATAAAGGGAGAAAGAGATAAAAAATAATTCTGAGAACTGAGTTTAGACATACAGAGGGTCAATACCTATGGTCTAACATCCATCTAATTGGTTTTTTTATAGTGGAGAGTCAGAGAGATGTGAAGAAATAATAAAAATCAGAAAAAAATTTCCCCCAATGTAAAGCTCAAAGTTTCAGATTGAAAGGGTCGATTGAATGGGGAAGATAGTGAATGAGAACAGGTCCATTGATCATATCCTAATGAAATATCTGAGCAAAGATATTTCAACATTAAGACAGTTGTTAATGAAGTTTACTACTTTAATAGTTTGAAAGCTAAAAGCTCTGTTAGTAGAATATGTTTGCACACACTCACCATTACTATTTACATTATATTGAGTGAGTAATTACTAAATATAAATATTAGTAAGTAAACTTCAGAAGAGTTCAACTTGGAAATTGCAAGTTAAAACAATAACATGGTATGAATATGTGCTCTTCAGAGAGCTTTTGAAAGTTGAAGAAAGGAGAAATAGGCAGCTCCAAACACTGTTGCTGAAAGTGTAAAATCGAAAAGTTTTTAGAAAGGAGAACTTGGTATATTTATCTAAACTTAAAATTCAGAGCTTTTTAGAGATAAAGTATCCTTTTAGGTATCAATTGCAGAAAAATACCATGGATGTGCATGAAATTTCATGTGGAGAATATTCATTGTCATTAGTGAAAAAAGGAAAGAGCAGCAACCCAAATGTTAAAAACAGAAAAAAGGGTAGGAGAAATGATGATGTGTTCATACTGTGAAATAGGATATAGTTGTTTAAAAAAAACTCAAATGCAGTTTTTTGAAATCCTTGGGAGGAAAACAGTGTGATGTTTGGAAAGGAGGCAGGGAAAGACGAGGAGGGTGGGTTTGACAGCTTGCCGTCTGTCCCCTGCATGTGCCTGCCAATCTGCAGAGACCCATCCCCATGACAAGCCCCCATCATGCTTTACTCCACCATAGCCAGCTGGTTTCCCTAACATCTGGAAGCAGACAGAGGCCCCATAATATTCGTGACAACATTCTTTTCCTGATACAATTTTTCTTTATGGTGCATTCTCCTAATCCAAAAAATATAGAGAAGGAAGCTTTTCCCCCACCCTCATAATTTCTGTTTCTCAGAGAAACTGAAGCTAATAGAATTGAGATTCATTGAAATTTTCTATAGAAAATCTCCATTTTAAGGATTTATATTAAAAGTCGATCCAGTATTTTTGTATCTTGTATGGACATTACTGCTGAAAGTCAAGAGGGTATATAACAGGAGTGATTTGGGCAGTTGCAAATAAGGTTGTGTAAGAATAAGATTCTCTTTGTTTTGCTGACAGAAGCTAAACTTCCTTTATCTGCTTCCTTTCCTGCTTGCTCTCAGAAAATTTCATGCTGTTATAGCTGGATCCATCTGTATTAAAATTTAGTATTTTTTGATAAATAGTCAATCTGGTCTAGAAAATCTTTCCATTCTAGTACAAGTATTATTACAAGTGTTATTAAAAATCAAGTTCAGAGTTGAACTTCTGAGTTTCCTCTTCCTTAGAGATCCAATGGGTCTGGGACCCCACATCAAAGTGTGAGGTGGGGGGCGGGGAAGGAGGGTGGTTTTCATGAAATGGTCTCCTTTCCCAGCCATGTCTGGCTCTGCACAACTGTACAGCACATGAGATGTGCTCTAGGCGCTGTGGCCAGCTTCTTAGCATAAGCAATCCCAGGGAGGCATAGACAGTTCCTTCTGCCTCCTCCAGCAAAGTCCACTGATAACCTCTGCTGGTAGGGTCTCCACACTGACACTGGGTGGTTTTGGGGTAGCGCTCTGTCTCCTTGTTTGTGCTCCAGGCTAATTCTTGTGACACACTCCAACACAAGTTTACCTATCTGGGAAAAATCAGAAGCAGTCTTTGCTCAGGCCCTCCCAGGTAAGCCAGTCCATGTCCCTGTTTTCCTCTTACTCTGACAACAGCAGATATGTTGCAGGTTTTGTCAGAGAGCAACCACCAAATAAGATGAAGAATCCATTTTCTTTATTCAGAATCACCCCAAATCTTCAGAAGAAACTCTCTTGGATACATTCCCCTTTCATGTAGCCTCTCCATCCTCCACTTCAAAGCTCCTTTGAAGAAGGGATAACACAAGTTATTCTTGCCTTCCCTCCAAAATTGGGTCCCCATATTCTCCTGCCCCTCTCTGGCTCTCTCACACCATCATGGCATCCTGGGTGGTGTGAATGCTGCTTGAGAGTGTGCTTGCTTGAATTGGGAATCTGAGGAAGGAAACATCATTTATTTTTTAGTTGTGAACCATCTCCGCAATAATCTATGCACTTTCTGTCTAAAAATCCCAGATGGAGGAAGGTCTTGTTGGCATCTAGAATAACAGGATAGGGCACCTTTAGTTAATTATTTATATTATCTCTGCAAAGAAGTACTACTAAAAAGAATTCAGTGAATAAGAAATTAGGGAGGAAAATTGAGAAATATAGTGAGCAGTCTACATTGTAAGTGTTGTTCTTCAATAAAAATCTACAGGGATCTATTTTAGCAAGTTCCCTAGATGATTCCCTAGGGAATCAGATTTTGGATGACTCTCCCACTGGTATGGCTTCCCTTTTTAGTGGAACAATAAGAGATGGAACAGCGGGTATACAATACCAATTCCAGGGCATTTGTGAGCATTTGGGCGGCTGTTTGCTCAGATTGAGACAAGAAGACAGGAAAGGATGCCCACAGAAAGCTCAAACAAGAAACGATGAGGCTGGCCATTGTCTGAACCACTTTTCAGTTCCTTTATATTTATTGTATTACTGAAATTGGGTTGTGGGAAAGTCTCTAGCATCTTCACAATGAGCCCACTTTCCTCATTTTATTTTAGTTAGAATGTGTGACCCTTAGTCTCTCCAAAAGAGTGAAAGTTGGGTCTTGGGAGGGGGAGTGAAAAGAATCTTAGATTTTACAATGGTTTGTAGCACAACCCTACTCAACAAAATTTTTTTTAAATTTATATTGGTTTAATCCATGTAAAATTTAGTTTACAAAGGGAAAGGACAAATACCTTTGTATAGACTATATAGACACAGTATCACACCATGGGGCCCACATGAGGGGCAAACAAACTCTTATCCCTTAGTATTTCATTTCTCTAATTAGGGAGAAATTTAATTTAATTTAAATTTTAATCCATCAATTAATTAAAATTATGTAATTTAAATTCATTGATTAAAATAAAATTATTTGCCTAGGGACTGGTAATGAAAATAAAAATCGAGAAACATCTGACAGAATCTGACTGAGTCATAAACATTTTTCCTCAAATGTTTCCAAGACAAAAACAACAACACACAAAAGAGAGAAGCAAAGCAATTGTTTTCCTCAAAGTTCCCGAGTCTATCACAGTATCTACAAAAGTGAATATGAAATTCTGCAAACACGATTCATTCTTAGAGCAGCAGGAAACAATCCACATTTTTAACATCCTCTGTAAGAGAAAGAATGTAGAATTGTCTTAGGTCCAATAATCAAGGAAACATCTTGCATAGGCTTAAGTTACCCATGCATTGATCTTCATTTCTGTTTTGCACCTAACATATCAGAAGAGCAGCTTATTACAAAAATCATAAGCCAATTATATAACTGTTTTATACCTTCTTTTGGGTTAGGAAAATAATATTCTTACTACCAATACTGATAAAGCTTTAGAAAAAGGGACTTATTTCTTCCTGTGTTATTACTATTTTTCTATGTCACCCTCTGCTGAACTCTGGAAAAAATTATCTGCAGAAATTAGGCTAATGTGTATGTTGATTTTAGCTAACATAGCTTTTTAGAAAATTAAACTGAATGGATCCTACCTATAAAGACGGCAAAGGAAAATTCGTACAGTTGGAAAATTCTCTTCTTACAAGACTGCCCATGAGAATCATTTGAATTGAAAAGCAGACCAAGAAAAAAACCATTCTTGTGCCTCATTAAAAGTCTCCACCACTTGGAGGAATTTTGGTCCTACCTACTTCTATATAATCTTAATCATCTTATTATTGTACTATTAAAACTGTTAACCTCTTATTCATTTCAATAGCTGTAGAACCTCTTTGATGATATAAATGAGACTCTGCTTGGATCCTCACACATGTCTGGGCAATTTTAATTCCAAAGTATTGTGTGGCCTCTTGGCTAATTGGTTAAGAGACTCTTTTCTCTTTCACTCACCTCTTTCAAAATTGCCTTGAGTTCTGAGAGCAGTATAAATTATCTTTTAAGTTTCCTTGTTCACTCCTCTTGAAATGAACTATAAATATTTACTTAAAAGAAAACTGGAATATGGGCTATTTTAGATTTTGTAGAAGACACGGTAGGAACACTGACAGTGTGTAGATGTCCCTATTCATTGGCTCACTCCATTTATCCAAAATAAAAATACCTAATTTTCCTTTAAGACTTCTACGTTTGTAACCATAGAGTCTAGTCAAGAAAAAAAAAAACAACAAAAAAACCAAACTTCTACTTCATGGTAGGGTAAAGTCTGACTCCTGTGTGTACTCTTCTGCATTAGGCAACTTAAATGTTACAGATATTTATTTATAAATCAACAGGAAATGTTGTCAGCTTAGGACAAAAAAAAGTGTGATTCAATAACATAAGAGATAAGAATATTAAATATTTAGGGTCTTTCACTGACATTGCAGATCAATGATTACAACTATTATTGATCACCTATGCCATAGATAGGTATCATTTTTATTCTTCATAAAAGTCCTTTCTCAATAATAAGACAACATAAATATGGAGGTGACAGTTCATACCCAGCTGACCGAAAAAGGTCTGTTGTAGATGCAAGTAACAGAAGACCCCAAAATGGAAGAGGGATATATTGGCACGTGTAAAGCCCAGGGCTGAGCTGGCTTTCAGGGGCAGCTGGATCATGTTTCCAGGTGGAAGCTTCTGCTTGTCACTCAGCTGAGCTTGACTCTCCTCTGTGAGCTGGCCTCTTTTTCAGGCTCTATTCTGTGGCAAGAAGACTGGTGAAAAGATTTGGAACCATGCCTGCCTGCTACCTGTTGCTTCCTGCTTCTCCTTGACCTAACTTGTAACTTAATATCATGCCTGCCCAGACCTGCATAACTTCCAGTTCTGTTTAGCTGGAATCACAGACTATTTATTTTATTGCTTCCTAAGACATCAATATGACATTCTATAAGCACCAAACACATGGTGGTTTCATTTTTTATGGATCAGTGGTTCTCGATCCTAGCTGCATAATTGAATACCCAGGGAGCATTTTAAAAATACCATTGCCCATGGCCCACCCCAGCGCAAATAAATAAAAATGTCTAGGAACGGAGTCCAGGCACTGGTATATTTAAAAGCTTCCCAGTAATTCTAATGCAAAGTTTTAGTGGTATGCTGATAAATGTTTAGCAACTATTAATGGCTCTCTGGGATGGAGGAGTGGGATAGAGGAGACCCTGATTTGTAGTGTTTGCTCATTTCCATGGTGTAAAAACCCCCGCCATGGCCCATTCAAGTTATGAACATGACATCAGAGAATGCGGAGGTGGAAAGAGATGTGCACAACTAGCTCTGGGTGAGCTGGTGTGACCTGTCTCTGCTACACACTACACACCAGCAGAGCAATGGGTTTGGATGATTAGTAGATACTTCTTGGCAGCACTTAACACTACTGACTAATCTTGCTTTTCCAAAAAGCTTTCTCCCCTTGGTCTCCATGATGCAGTTCTCTGGTTCTCCTATCTCTCTGGATGCTCTTTCACCAAGTTCCCTTTTCAATCTTATCTTCTTTTAGCCAAACTTTACCTATTGAAGCTCCTCAGTACTTGGTCCTAAGTTCTATTCTCCTTACACCAAGTTCTTTCTTACAAGGTCTCATTCCTGCCCTTTCCACTATTACTATCCATATAATTAATGTGACTGAATATCACGTTTTCAGCAATGACCTCTCTCCTGGGCAGACCCCAATATCCCTATTCCACATCTCCATGTGGGTGTCTCATACATATCTCAAATTCAACATTATGAAAATGGAATCTATGGTTCTTTCTTTATCCTCCTAAATGTCATTTTAACACTCTGTAGCCGAGTGAATAGCACCACTATTCTGAACAAGCCTGAATCCAGGGAGTCTCTCTTGATACCTGCTGATGTTTATACTCTCATATCAAACAATTACTACATCTCGCTGATCTTTACCTCCTTAAGTAGCTCTTGAAACCATCCGCTTCTCCCTATGATTAGTGCTGAAACCGATACATATGCACAGAGAGGCTACCTGCCCGGAGAGGTGCATATGAGCTGGCACTTGAAGGGTGAGTAGGAAAATGTTGAGGAAGGTAATCTGGGCAGAGAAAGCAGCATACTCACCTCTAACCACAACGGATTCCCAGATGCCATTCTTGACATCTCTACCTGCTTGTCAAGGCATCTCAAGATTAACAAAGGTAAAATTACACTTTGATTTTTCCTACCCTGTCTATATTTTGAATCGGTCTTCCCTGTCTCAAGAAATGGCCAACTCTCCATTCACGAGTTGTAACTGCAAACACCTAGGCATCATCGTTTTTCTTTTTCTTTTTCTTTTTCTTACCTGCACAACCAATTCCTTGGCAAGTTTTAACTGCTCTACCTAAAAATGTATCCCAAATCTGCCCACTTCCCCTTGTCTCCACTGCTACTGCCCTTGCCCAGGCAATCTGCATATCATGTTTGGCTCATAGCATTACCCTCCTAAGAAGGCTTCCTAAAATCCTTTTTCAGTATAGCAATAATGATCTTTATAAAAATAATCAGATCATATTTCTCCCTTGCTTCCCATTACGCTTAGAATAAATTCCAACTCCTTGCCCTGGCCTGTAAGTCTCAACATGAACAGTGCTTTGACCACATTTCCTACTGTGTTCACCACCAGCCTCATTCTATATCTCCACCTGCGCTGGTTTTCTTTCTGTTTTACAAACACACTAAGCTGACTTCCCCGTTAGTAGGCCCCCTTCTTCCAAGTTTTAGAAACTTCCACACTTGCTGTTCCTCTCCTGTAATGATCTGACCCCAAATCTTCAATTTCAGAAGGCCTCCCTATCCATACAGACTTAGGCAGCACCAGCCCACCTACCCCTCCTACTGGCCACCACATCACTCTGATCCATTTTCTTTATAGCATTTCTCATTATATGAAAACTTATTCATTTATCTGTTTACTTCCCACCCCACTCTCAGCTATAATAAAGGTCCCCATGAAGGTAGGAATCTTGTCTGTATTATTCATCTCAATCTCCTAGCATCTAGAATAGTGTCTTGAGTGTAGTATGTGCTCCATAAATACTACTGTTGACAAATATTTACTGTTGAAAATATTTTGAAAGACTAGTCTTTGAACAAGAATAAAGAAGCTATTTACATATGCCTTGTTCAAATGACTTATATGACCTCAGGTAATAAATTATATCTCTTCATTATTTTGTTCCTTCCTCTGCAAAATGAAAATAATAATATTTCCTATTATTTGTCAATATGAAGAATTTAAAGATGTTTGAGAATACACAGTATTTTTGTAACATAAATATTAATATATGATAAATAAATATGTGCAAAGGACATAAACTTTTATTAGCACATGATTATCTACATCCCCTCTCTACCAGCTTCTAAGGAGCCCACATCTTGGCCTGATCATACAAATCAGAGTAAGGAGTGAGGAGAAAATTAATGAAAGTAGGCGGTTAATGGGATTTACATTGCAGATGGAGACTTATTCATTGAAAAGAAAAAAGGCCAGAAGAAGAAAGTGAAAAGAAAAATATGACCCGGAAATATTGTTCTGGCTGAATTGGAGAGCAGGTTTTGGAGAGCTCAGAATAGGGAAGAGCATCAGGATCAGCTCTGGCAAGAAGGATCTCTGTGCGCGACGGCAGGGGCAGGGGTGTGGAGAGGGAAAGAGGATTTCAAAAAGATTTGCTGTGGTTTATGAATCCCTTTCTGGCATTTCCAAGAGATGACAGTAAAAACTTAATTTGTTTTTCAATTAATTTTTTGGCTGACAATTTGCTATCTTTACTGCAAACCCACAGCCCCTTTCTGGGGCTGGCCTGAGGGAGAGAGCAGGCAGGGCTGGCTTTGTGTAAGTGCCATCAGCCAATGCCTGACCATCTTCCATATCACACGTGCCATAGACTTAAATGAGACATGGTGTGTCAAATGCAGCAACGTATATGCTGAAAGCATTGGAACACAGAGTCAAAGACCCAAGTAAGTGAGGTGCTCCAGTGTGGAAGGCACTGGGCTAAGAATCTGGAGAAGCTTCTTAAATTGCCCCAGGTCGTACAGCTGAGCCAAATTTGGGCTCTATCTGGTTCCAGAAAAGCCTGTGACAGAGTGCCTTCCAGCTCTGAGAAGGTGAAAGAACCTTGTTCTTGGCACTGGAAGGTGGGGTGACGGATCTGTCTTTGGCTCTTAGCCACGTGACTTTGGGAACATCACAAAACCTTATCCTCACTTCCGAAAGGAAAGGCAGGTGAGTGGTTTCCAGATGCCAGTTTGAAAGCCAGCATCAGTCTGCAAGGAGGTTTTCATTGGTCAGTTGCAAATATTTTAAAAAAAGATAATGTTGCATTTAACATCATTATATATTTGTTACTGGAAGAGAGCTAAGCGAGCTTTCTTGGAAATGGATGTTCTACTTTTGATTGTAAAAATAACCTTTATTTTATGATATCATGGTGATGCAGACAGCAGTTACTTTTGAAGAAAAAAAATTGTCTTGGCTTATTATAAAAAGTTCACAACCCTTTTTGGTCCACCAATATTGATGAATTCATTGAATTAGATTATTTCTAATGTCCTTTCTAATTTTGAAAATTTTGACTAGAGAGGAAAGTTGCAAAGTCAAATGCTTGAGGAGTTGGTCAAGAATGTAAATATTGAATAAGGCTGGGTGTAGAACAATAGATGCTAAGCTATTTATAACAAGCCAGTAGCAACATTTACTGGTTGCACTGTCTTTTACAAAACACTGCTTATCTCAGGACCTCGTGGTGCAACAGTAGCACATCTGACTCCAAAACACTGCTTTTCTCAAACAAATAATAGCCAGATAAAGGTATAGGTGGCTAGTATGTGACTACCAGCCATCATTTTGCAAACCATGCTCAATTAATTTCTTACGGTTCTAATAGTCTGAGTTGTTTTGAAGCCCCCACCAAAATATGTAAGCACATTATTATTTATATAATTTCATTCATTAGTTAGCATGGTGACAAAATAATATTATGTTGTGACCTGTAACTGTTTCACATCATTATGGAGATTGTTTGACAACAAGAACATGTCGTTATTAAATGCTATCTAAACATAGGCTTTTTGCTTGGGTAAAAAATGTGGACTTAGGGCCTTTTCAGAGTATTTGAAAAAAACCTATGCTGAACTTATATATTGACTATGTAATAGCATATGATTGAACAGCAGAACTTCTACTAGGTCTCATTCTTTAAATTTATTTTTTATTGTTACTTCTTGACTACGGTGCTAACATTCCCACAATATTAATGAACTAAGCAGTTTGGTTATCAGCTGTATTACAAAAATCTCAAATGCAAGAATTGAAGCTAATGGAACAATTTTCCAATTTCAGCAATAGCCTTGTAGGCTTTTTAACATTTCCCAAAAATTCTAGTTTTGAGGATTTTCAACTTTATTGGAAAGTATCCTCTTTCTGTAATATAACTTTAATCCATCTTTTGCAGGGGAAAAGAAAAGAATCAGCCACAAAAGAAATTATCTCCTGAAGGTATGTAGAGTGAGAAGACACACCATCAATCTACCTAAATCTTTGTTTTGATTTATGATTGTCGATGGGGCTACAGAAGGGAACTTCCAGACATGATAAGTATCCAGCCCCTTCGGTGACGGTTACCACAAAAGTCCAGTAAGGGGGAAAAAGTGTGATGTGTTTGAGTATGATTTGAAGTAACACTGAGAATCAAGAACAGAAAGCTCTGAGAGATAAATGACTCCAGCTCTCTTGATTTGAGGTGCAGCCCCCATTAAATAGGGGACCACAGGAGGTCCCACAGCTGGCCAATGGCAGAGCCAACATGAAAACACACATCTCCTCTTTCTACTACTCCAGACAGATCACTACACAGCAGTTGTCCTTAACCATTTTGCAAGCCTCAGCCTCTTTTAGTCCCTTGGTCCTGTGCCCTTTGATCCATCTTTTAGAGTTTGAGCTTCTCAGAGAAGCCCATGCAGCCATGTCAGTCTTCCCTCCTTGCTTGCACATTGCCACCATTTGCCATGGTACCTGGTGAATTATGTTTATTTTGGGATTCTCAGTTCTGAACCAAATTTCCTTTTGGAGTCTCAAGTTTAGAGAACCTTCCTGTCTTTCCCCTGAACTTCCAGAAGCCAGGGATATTGAAACCTAAGGCCACATTTCCCAAAGTAAGATCCATACAAAAACAAAGTTTCATGGGATACTTCCATGAGCTTCTGTTGTTGAGGAATAAAGTAAAAAAAGGGTTCCATGATCAAATAGATTGAAGAAACACTCATTCAAATAACTGCAGACACTTTTTTTCCTAAAAGAATTCTCAGAGCATAAAATTTCAAGAGGGTGCTATAGTAGGGCTTTGGGCACCTATTTTATTTTGCAAACTTTTTTTTTTTATGCAAGAAGAATCTCAGAGGACTATGTTCTAAGGAATTTTTTGGGAAAATTCTAGTCTTATGACATTGGCAGGCAAATGTTAGTGCATAGAGAAGAACCTGAGAAGCTAAACAAATATTCAGACTTTAGGAGTCATCTTCCTAAACAGTGAGTAATTCAACAGGTTTTTCAGAGAACCTAGGAATCTGAATTTTAAAAAGCATCCTAGAGTAGTGCTTCTCAAAATTTAATTTGAATAGGAATTACCTGGGATTTTGTTAAAATACACATTCTGATTCCATAGACCTGAGGTGGGCTCTAGATTCTGAATTTCTAACAATTCCCAGGTGAAGCTATTGCTGCAGTTCTGAAGCCCACGTTCTGCTGGCCTCAATGATTGTGACCATCCGGTGTTCTTCTCTTCTGTTATCATCACAAATGTCAATGTCTTCCAAGATTTCTGTCACTTTCAATGCATGAACGAGTGTTGCCTTATTGGTTATAATTAATTTCAGAGTAATAATTTCCTTCATTGCTTATTCTACCATCTGAGAGGTGGGACAGTTAGCAAATACGTCAACATTTATCAAAAGCTTTTGTTCAGATAGTTGCAGTATTCATCACTCACTATTCTGTCACTAATCTGTGTCACTTTTCTTTAGCCAGATCAGATACTGTTATTCTAGCCTCCAGTCTCACTGAGCTGTGTTTTGCCTCCTTTTGCTCCAGGGTAGTATTAGTGTTAGTATTAGCCAGGGTTCTCCAGAGAAACAGAATTAATAGGATACATTATCTATCCATCTATTTATCACTGCATAGTTATATGTATTTATTATGAGAATTGGCTCACTTGATAAGGAAGGCTGAGAAGTCCCACAATCTGCCATCTGCAAGCTGGAGAACCAGGAAAACCAGTGATGTAATTCAGTCTGGGTCCAAAGACCTGAGAATGGGGGCAATGGGGACTGAAGGTGTAAGTCCTGATCTGAGTCTGAAGGTCAATAATCAGGAGTGCTGATGTCCAAGGGCAAGAAAAGATGAATGTCCCAGTTCAAATTGAGAGAGTGAATTTGTCCTTCTTCCTTTTTGTCCTTAGTGGGCCCTCCACAGATTAGATGATGCCCATGTGTATTGGTGAGGGAATCTTCTTTACTCAGTCTCCTGATCCAAATGCTAATCTCTTATAATAAGAGACGCCCTCACAGATACACCCAGAAATCATGTTTATCTGTGCATCCCTTAGCCCAGACAAGTTGACACATAAAATTAACCATCACACTGTTATCATACATTTGACTTTCACTTATGTTATAAGCTCCATAAACTTAATTAATATTGTTGCATATAACAGTAAATTGTTTTTTAAGAAATTTAAAAAAGAGAAAACTAATCTTTTATACATGTTCACATATTTACTGTTTCTGATCCTCTTCCTTCCTTTGTGTGGATTCATATTTGCGTCAGATATCATTTCCTTTCTCCTTGAAACATTTCTTGTGATGTGGATCTTCTGCTGCAGAATTCTCTTGGTTTTCCTTTATCTGAAAATGTGCTTATTTTGTCTTCTTTTCTTTTTTTGAAACGATTGTAGATTTACAGCAATCCTCCCCACCAAATACACAAGGCAGTCCCATGCATTCTCCCCCAATTCATTGTGAATGGTGTGTATGCAGGTAAACCTGGAACTCCAAATACGTTTATATTAGTCTGCTTAATATCCTGTAAGTGACTGGTGCTCTGTTTATTTCTCTTTAAATTGTTTTTCTCTTTCTGACTCAGTTTGAATAATTTCTGCAATGTCCAATCTACTATTAAACCTATCCAATGTTTGTTTTTTATTTTTTTTTTTAATTTCAGATATTGAATTATTCAGGTCTAGGATTTCCTTTTGGGTTTAAAAAATAGTTTTATTGTTTTCCTGAACTATATCTTTATCCATGATATCTATCTTTCCCTGTGTATCCAGCATATTTATAATAGTTGTTTTAAAGTCTTCTGCTAATTCCAGTATCTGTTTTTATTGAATGTGTTTTCTTTTATTATGGTTCATATTTTTCTGCTTATTCTCAGGTCTCATAATTTTGTACTATACTTTGAACGCTGTGTAATAAACAGTGGAGACTGAGGAAAAATGTTTTGTTTCATTTTACTTATTCCCGAGAACCTCCAAACCCTTTGATCTCTGATGGTTAGGCTGGGGCCAGTTCATTCTGGTTTCTCCTAGAGCACAATTGAGCTGGAATCAGGCTACAGCTTTGATTAGACTAAGATCATCCGTGATTAACCCAACCCCAAAACTCCCGTGCCAATCAAAACTTTGGTTTTGATCGTGTTGGTATTTAAGGTGGGAGGGGGTTGGTCTACAGTTTCAGATAGTTTTGGTTCACTTTTGGATTCATCTTTGCAGGGCTCAAGAATCGAAGTGTAAGACTATGTAATTTCTTTCTAGCTTCTAGTCTTTTTATTAAATTTCTTTGCAAAATTCAGAATAGGGTTAGGAATGGGAAGGGGAGAATTTTCTGGCAGTTTGCATTTGATTTGAGTCTCTTCCAGATCCTAATCCATTCTGCCAGTCCAAACTGTCTTTGTCCCTACAAAGTCTCTCTGTCTATGGCCACTTCTCCATCGATTCCCCATAGATCCAGCAGCTGCCCTTGGAAATGTCCTCACCTATGAAGTGTTTGTTCCTCTGGAATTCAGTTAATCAAAGCTTCCTTTTGTCCTCTGTTCTTTGCTATCCCCGTTGACAAGTATAATTTTTAATTTTTCCAAGTTTTATTATTATTGTTACAATGACAACAAAGGTTTTTTTACTTCCCTTTTCATCCTAAACATTTTAAATAATCACAAAATAAATACTATCCCCACATTTTATTTAAAATAGCTAAACCTAGAACACATTTAATTGTAAAGTGAATAATTCTTACTGGCAAATTTTTTGGATAAACTCTCATTGCTTTGCACTGGCTGATAGCTATGTCTAATTTAGCTTGATTTCTAGTTCACAATTGAAATTCTTCTTGAGGCATATGAAATCTTCTCAGTTTACATTGGATGTCTAGGATCACTGTTGATTTTGTGTTTGATAAATACTCTAGTTGGGATAATTTCTGTGACTGCCTTCTTAAACAGCTTTTCAAGGAAAGAATTCCCTTGGGTTTTGTTTCCCCTTTATCATTCTTTGCTTTTTTTTATGTAACATAAGTAATCATTATACTGAAGATAGAACCTCACCCCAACACCATCTCCCATGACTATTAGAAGGTCTTCATTTCTTCTTGACTTTTGGAGAAAAAGATAAACATTTCTCTTCCCATAACCTTTCCAGCTGGAAATGACTACTATTAATGTCATTAAAATGCATTTATAATTGCTCTCTTGATAGCTCTTTAGCAATGATTCGAGGTCAGCTTCAAATTCAAAACTTCCATGGCTGTTCTCTGAAAGAATTTAGAACCCTATTAAAGTATACATTGAATAAAAGTTAAACCTATTTTTACAAAGTTAATTTAAAATAGCTTTATGACATTGTCGTTTGAATTATATTCATCATTGTTATCTTACATTTAAATTGACTATTTATGTTAATATCATTCAATTTTCTGCATAATAGGAAAAGAAATTTAAAATGGAAATCAAGCCCAGGAATATATATTAATGACAGTTGCTGCAAACAGCAAATTCTCTGAGATCTTGCTGACCATGAGACAGAGATTGGGGCTTCTCTTCCTTTTCCTCCCATCTTTAGTTCTCTTCTGATTGTTGAATAGTGCTTACAATAACCGCTTGTTCAATTTTCCACCGTCTGTGTCTCATTGTGGGCCAAGGAAGAGGTGAAAAGAAAGGGGACCAAGACAGAGGGGAATAAGAGTTTTGTGGCTGCATAGTATGTGGAGTCAGGGGATAATTAGCAAGTTTATCTTTCTCTTTTATTTTCTTCTCTATTTTCCCCATTCAAATATTTCTTCTTCCTCTTATTTTTCATACTCATTGCCTTGATTATATATATGTATACACAGACACATATATATTAATACTTTCTATGGCTTTCTTCCTTGGCAGGGTCATTCATTTTGTCTACTAAGAATTTGTCATGTATTGAGGCAAGATCCTGGTAGAGAAGGAATAATTACTAATTATTCTCTATTAGCACTAGTGGGTATGTCCCCTTTAACTGTCAGAAATTTCATTAAACAATTAGTAACTGGTGAAAGAGTAAACTATTAGAAGTCAGAAGTAACAGTGGCTTAAATAAAGCAGAAATTTATTTCTCTCATACCTAAAAGAAGTCTGGAAGCAGGCAGCTGAGTTCTGGTATGAAAGGTCCATGGTTATTAGACACCAGGCTTCACTCACCTTTTTGTTCTGGCATCTTATGACATAACTTACAAGTGAAAGATTACCTCATAGTCCAAGAGGGCTGCTGAGATGCCAGCCATCGAATATTAGAAATAAAAAAGAGAAAGAACAAAAGGAATATCGATGCCAGCTAAGTCAACTCTCATTAGCTAGAAGTTCCACAGAACACTTCGAATTCCATTGACCAAAATGTAGGTATATTTCCACACTTAGCTGCAAAGATGGTTGGAAAATATATTCTTCTGTCTGGTCATAATGCTGTCCTCTGTTATTAAGGGAGAAGAGAGAATGGATAGTGGGGAAAAGTTAGCAAACTCTGAGCCCATCTACCCAAACCTAAAAGTAGAAAATGGTCTTTTGGGTCATTTTAGATATCAGTTGAAATTACATAACATTTGAAACATAGGAAAATCTTCAAAATCTGTCTCTTCCACTTGAAAATATCTAAAGACAATGATGAAACTACCAGGGAATGGCTAGAGAAGAGTAAATGGGAGGTAGGGAATGTAGAAAGCATAATTTCTGAGTAATAATAATTTTTAGCTGTTATCAACTACAGAAAAACCGTAACCTAAAACTATTATCAAAAAGACAAAAGATAGCAAGTGTTGGCAAGAATTCAGAGAAAAGGGAACCCTTGTATCCTGTTGGTGGAATGTAAATTCCAGCCATCATGGAAAACAGTATGAAGGTTTCTCAAAAAATTCAAAATAGAACTACCATATGATCCAGCAATCCCATCTCTGGGTATATTTCCAAAGGAAATGAAATCAGCACCTTATAGGCATACCTTCATTCTGTGTTCTTTGCAGCATTATTCACAATAGCCAAGATATAGAAACAGCTTAAGTGAACATCAGTAGATGAGTGGATATAGTAAATGTGAGACACACACACACAGACACACACCCTCGGAGTATTATTCAGCCGGAAGGAAATCCTATTATTTGCCACATCATGGGTGAACCTGAAGGATGTTACGCTATGTGAAATAAGCCCAGGCACGGAGAGACAAATACTGTATGATCTCACTTACATGTGAAATCTAAAAATGTTGAACTCACAGAAGCAGAGAGTCGAACAGTAATTGCCAGGAGGTAAGGGGTAGAAGCAATGGGGAGAATTTACTTAAAGGGTAGAAAGTTTCAGTTTTACAGGATGAATGAATGTCTAGAGATCTAATATACAGTATGGTGACTATAGTTAATAATGCTGTATTGTATACTTGAAATTTGCTAAGACAGTAGATCTCAACTATTCTGTCTATAAAAATGGTTAATTATGTGAGGTAATGGCTATGGTAATTAGCTTTATTTAATCATTTCACAATATATACATATTAATATATCAAAACATCATGTTATTCACCTTAAATACCTACAATTTTTATTTGTCAATTATACTTCAATTAGTTGAAACAAAAAAAAAACACAAAATACAAAATACTTTCTGTCATCTTCTGAGTGTTCAGTAAATATTTATTTCATCCCAGCTTCTGAAGTCTGGATAATAAAGGACTATAAAATGTGCACAGCATTAAAAAAAGCTATAGCATAAAAGAGGAATTAGACTTACTCTGTGAAAACCAGAGCAGCTTTTATTTGAATGGGAACTGTCCAGTGATAAAAAAGTTTGCCTGGGGACATACAAAATCCATCACTAGAAAAATTCAAAAAGAAGCTGAGCTTCTAGGCACTTCTTCAAAGAGATAACTGGAAAAGTTTGCAGAGATATATGATTATAATTACAATGTTTAAAATATCAGAAAATATGAAATAACATATTTACCCAACAATAGAGGATTGGTTGAATAAATTATGGTAGATCCATGCACAATGCAGGCTTTTAAATGACTATGTAAATATTTATTGACAGAGAAAGAGGTTCATGATATATAGTAGATTTAACAAATGAGTTATAGAACAAATCTTATAGTATAATTTTATATGTGTCTATAAATAGATAGCTGTGCACCAAAGATTAATCTAGTTGGTGGGAATGTGAGGACATTTTTTTCTTCTTTAAGAACATATGTAAAAAGGTTGCCTAAATATTTGGCAATGAATATGGATAGTAATAGCTAATATATTTAAGGAGGAAAAAAGCTGAATGATCATTTACCAGGGACAAGGTAGAAGTGATTGGGTAGTTTAGGCTGATAGACCTTTATGATTTCTCGCAACTCTTAGATTAAATGATGCCAAAATGCACATTTATGACCCAATCACATTGGATAAGTAATCCATATACCCACAAATAATTAAGGAGAGACCCTGTGGGTATAGCTGGTGGAGCTCAGAAGAGCTCAGTACTTGACCCTGAACCCATTATAGCCCACGATCTTGGTAGAGTGCTTTTCTACATTCTCTCCGTTTTCACCTTAAATCCTTCAACAGTGTTAGACAACTGACAGCTGTGGTTTTTCTAAGAAGACAATCCACCAAAACCTATTTTATTTGTGCATTGTTCCCCCTTTCTTCCTTCAAAAACTACAACCTCTTACCTAAAAACATACTGGCTAGAAACAGAAGTCTTAAAATAGCTCCCTTAGCCACAGCTGAAAGGAGCCTTGGCAAGAGAGGTGGCTAAAACCCTGTTACTTTGAGAGGGGGGGAAAACCCACAAAAGCAATGATAAACCAAAAACCCACAAAGCTTCTGAAGGATGGACCAAAAGGGTGATTTTGGAAAATATAACACTCTCTTAGAAAATTGAATAGTTTGTGATGATAAAGTATATACTACTTATTTCCTCTTTAAAATTGTGAATGAGCAAATGTGCCCATCTTTATGTACCCCGAGGTTCTTTTCCTAGGAGTGCTGATGAGTTTCCACAGGTAAATCCACTCGTGTACTCTCACCTGGTTTTGCTCTTGACACCTGAACAAAATGACTAGCTGAGCTTACACCTACATACAGCTCATAGTTATGGAAAATATTTTTGCTAGTTCCATCTTGGTATCTCACCCACAATCTTGGCTAATAAAACAGATTCTTGGTAGTAAATGACTGTGCTTTGAATCAATCATACACACATACATGAGTGAATCAAAGAGTTAAAATTGGCAAATATCTAAGAAAATGTGTGAAAGGACTAATAAGTTTATTTTAATGAGGATTATTTTAAGGTAATCTGACTGGAAGAGTGACTCTGAAGTCAAAACATGAATATCACATACAACTATTTTGAGATGGAGACAATTGTTATATTATTGAGGAATTTTAATGAATAGGGAACCCATTTGTTATTTGTTTTCTTCCAAATGTTAATAAACAGCTCCAGTGATAATTGCTGATTTTTCTATATTTATGGAAAACTGGCATTTCATAAATATCAAATTGTGATATCATCTACTTGTATGCTGTTTTTCTATGAATATATAAATTTTGTAATTATCTCTAGAAGTGTGAGTTAATTTTTTTTATGTGGATAAATCAAGAAGTAGAATGACAAATATGTTAAAATGGTAGAATCTTAAATATCTTTTCCATTGTTCTTTTTAAGAATTTATCTAAAATGATGTCATGAAGTGACAGAAAAAAATCCAGGATACAAATTTTTCTATTAAGCCACCAAGATGTTCATCAAAACCAAGTCAACATGCAGGCATTTGCCAGGGGTGTGCATAGAGCTTTCTCAAAAGACCAAAAGGTTAGGGAGACTTTCTAGGTCCCAAATAATCAATGTTTAAAGGATAACAAATGTATGAAGGTTATACTAATGCAAACTAGTAAAGGATTTCTTCTTAAAAGGAAGTTTTAGCTTATTTTAATTCCAGGGAAAAGAAATTCTCACTTGATATGTTTACTATTAATATGTATTCTCTTGAATAGTATTGACAGAAACTCCCCATTAATATTTATTTTTAGAACTTTAATCCATTTCATGGCTCAGTAGAGAATTAATATTTAGCAAATGTATGATCAGCTTCTTTTTTGTCTTATGGCTCAAATTCACTCAAATCCTTCATATGCAGGATTTATTTTTATTATGGCTTTTATAATGAGTATGTATTTTACTCCACATTGTGGTAATATTCTTTATTATGGGCTGCAAGCTTTTGTTCAATGTTAAGTCATATTAAAATGGAACGTTTTAGTAGCTAAGGAGAGAAGATGAGACTCTGGCAAAAGAAACTTGATCTCCTGTTTACGGGTTTGATTTCCTAAAGCACGTGAGACTGGCCAATATTGAAATGATAATCCCAAATCACAGCACTTTAAAAAGGCTTTAAAAGGCTAGACCCTAATTTAAGCATTATCAAAATTTTCTGTAATGCATTCAGTGTGTCTCGTCAGATCACAGTATTAAAGTGACCTTGCCCAGGGTGTTTAAATCCTGTGCTATGAAGGATGGGTTTGGTGGTGGTAAGGGATCATTTACGGTAAATAAATTCTGTCTCTTAACAGAGAGACCACTAGTCTGAGAAAAGCCATGCAGTCATGAATCCAGGAAGCAACTCCAAGATCAAAACTTCCCTTAAGGTTGGGCGCGGTGGCTCACGCCTGTAATCCTAGCACTCTGGGAGGCCGAGGTGGGCGGATCACTCAAGGTCAGGAGTTCGAGACAGCCTGAACAAGAGCGAGACCCCTTCTCTACTAAAAATAGAAAGAAATTATCTGGACAACTAAAAATATATATATAGAAAAAATTAGCTGGGCAACGTGGCACGCCTGTAGTCCCTGCTACTTGGGAGGCTGAGGCAGGAGGAGCCCTTGAGCCCAGGAGTTTGAGGTCGCTGTGAGCTAGGCTGACGCCACGGCACTCACTCTAGCCAGGGCAACAGAGTGAGACTCTGTCTCAAAAAAAAAAAAAAAAAACTTCCCTTAATCAGAGGAACATGTCCCCTTACAAATGGTTCATGAGTAACCTGGATGAATCCTGTTTATAATCCAGGTAACGATGCCGACATTACTTCCCATGAACATCTTTATCAGTAGGTGAGAGCACAAATGTGGTTAAAAATTTCCTCAGGTAGAGTTAGAGCCCCATCCAAACAGTCAAACAGGAGTCCAACATGAGCTAATCATAATCAGAGAATTCCATGCTTTTTCTTATCAGGGAATTAAACATAAATATTTGTCCACTTAAAAATAAAATAATATATGGCCCAAGTGAAATTTAGAATTCTACAGAAGACATGGTTTCTGGGTCCTGTTTTCTGTAGCTAGATACCGATCAAAACATTGGCTATGCATTTTGTCTACAGAGTTTTTAAAAACAAGTCAGTTAATTGGTTTCCTGACATGTATATGAACATAAGATGAGCACTGATTATGCCTCTGAGCATCCATGCATAATACTTCACCATTTCTGTGTTTTCAGTAGCCATCAAGTTCGAGCTCTAGAATGTGTATTGAACACAACTGAGGAAAACCTTTGGCTTTCAAAATGTGTTTGTGCTTAGGGCAAATACAGAATTTTTCTTAAGTGGCCTCTCGAATCCTAACCCGTGTGCTGCTACAGCAGAAATTTCTTCTCTTTTCTTGTGTTTTTCCATTTGCATAATATTTCAAGTTGCAAACGGCATTAATTTTTTTTTGTTTTAGAACTCATGTCCTTTATTTTCTCCTACACATTGACTTTTATTATTATTATTATTATTTTTGAGCTTCAGAGTTATATGAAATGGTTTTTAACAAAGATGTTCATGATGGGCAGAGATGGCTTCTCCACCTAAAAACTTCACAAGATGTCCAAACTTCTAAAAATTCATAGAAGGTATTCATCGTAATTTTATCAAAGGAACTCTTTTCCTTTAATGAAAAATGCAATTTTCTGTAGAATATAAAATGGTCCATTTATTATTTTAATCATCATACTTCTGTGGGTGTCTCCATAATTCTACATTAATGGGCTTGGTTTGTTAAAAATAATAACAGCCTCTAATAAACATCTTCTTTGTTGACCATTGTCCTCATAGCCAATAAATAACCAGTTCAGATAACTGCTTCCCCTAGCCCTCAGAGCATTCCTTAGGGGCCCACCCTTTCAGACTTTACTATTGCTAAAATATTGATTTCCTTGTTGGCATTCTGATGTGAATCCACAAAACTTCTTGAAGGAAATGATGCTGGTTTTTTAATCCTGATAATTTATGGGGTTGCACGTAAGTGAGATATCAACTTTTGAACCTATATTCATATATGGATTTTTATCTCAGCTTGCCCTTAAAAGTGAGTATCACTAGATAACCCAGAATATTGACTGAATCTAAATGATGAGTTCTCAGGAAGAGGTACAAGGCTCATTTCTTTTCATTGGCTGTGAATCGAAGTGGGGACCATGAATATGCAGAACCCTGAATAACAACAACAATAATAATAGCTACTAACATTTATTGAGGACTCATTATAGATTAGCTCTTAATATTCAAACAACCGTATGAGTTAGGCTATATTATTATTCTGATTTTACAGATGAGAAAATAATACTTGTGGAGGTAAAGAAAGTTTTTCAAGTTCAAAGAACCAGTCAGGGACAGACCTGGCATTTAAACCTAGGCAGGTGGATCCCAGAACCTATGCTCTTAAACACTCTGTCTTCTGAACAGCCAATTCTTTCTGCGAAACAGATTCCGTCGGATCCGGAGGTCCTCAAAGAACATTCATCTGCTTGAAATAAAGGAGTATTTATTTTGTGTCCTTCATGCCACTATAGAAGCATGAAGCTGAGCCTTATTACAGGATGCAGGGCCAGCAGGACCTTTCTCTTTGGATCAGAAAGAGAAGGGATGAGGTTTATTAAGTTCCACTTTCAAAAAACAAAAGCAGAGAGGATACCAATGGAGTTTCCAGCTACCAACTCAGTTTGACCAGGATATTAGGAATTAGATGGTGACTTCATATTTTCTGAACTTTCTAACATTTCTGAAATTTTATAATTTTCCATATTCCTTGTTTTTAGTATTTCCTGTCTTCCCATGGTCATTGGTAATAAAATCCTTAAAGCTAACAGGCTTTAATTTGGAGTATTATTATTTGGAGGCATCAAGAAACTAGGACTCTGGGGAAGGAGGGTTTTGTTTCTCAACTAGTCTTACAGAGAGATTAATTACAAAGGAGAATATGGATGATGAATAGGTTTGAAGAAGAAAAATGATATCTAAGACTATATGTGGAAAGATTAAAACACATAATATTGATTGAAAAAAGCAAGATGCAGAGTAACACATATAGTGTGATTCTGTTTATTCAAATACAAATTTGTAAAATAACATGACAGAGCATTTGTGGGTTCATATATATACGGAAAGAACAAAAAAAAAGAATGGAAAGATACACAACAAACTCATGATAGTGATTGCTTCTGGGAAGGTACACAAGGGTCTTTAGTTACAATTAAAATAATTAACTTTTTAGTAACAGAAGGAAATGTAATAAATGTTATTTTGGATGGGAGAATATGATGTATTTCATTGAGATTTTCTATAACTTAAAAATTTCTCAAACTAACTTTTGAAAATAAACGGAAATGAAGAATAGAGGGAAAGAAAGAAGACAAAGTCGCTGTGAACTTCAAGAGAAAAGGTAGGATGCGGAGCACTGGTCTGGGTTTGGCAATTGGTCCAGGTATTCTTTGGAGCTGATCCTAATTTAGACTTGAATAACTATGAAAATTCCTAGGCATGTTCCTGACAACTTTAGAGGTTAACAAAGTAAGACTCTTGTTTGTGTGTGGGGTGGGGCTTGTTTTTGATAGAAAAGGATATGTTTTGGAGGAGGGGCTGGATAACTCATGCACAGCATTATGAACAATTCAAGTCTTTACTCTCGAAATAGAGAAATCAAAAACAGTAGTCTAATAAATGTCTAATCTTAATATATGGACATTCTTGTTTCCTTAGACTCTTTCTAGCCCTCTTTCCCTCAGGAAGCGGTAAACAGCACCTTCTCCGGGGGTTTGCTGTGTGGGGTGTGATAGTAAGTTCCCTGAGAGCAAGGGGACTCCATGAATGCCGTTAATTGTGCTGAGTTTCTTTTGCTTCCGTGGATTTTATGGAATTTCTACTCTGCCTCTATATTCATGCAGAATGCTTTGCCCTTTCATTTAAATCCCGATGAAAGAGGCAGCAGAATCTTAGGAAAGGTCAGGCTGGAAAAATTAGATATGGCATCAGAGAACAGTGTGATCAAATAAACCATACAGAGTATTACATTTTCATACCAGTGCTTAGTTCAGTAATATGGGGTGGAAAGTTAAGAAGCTTTTTCTTTTACCTTTTCTTCAGTATCTCCTAAAAAAAACACAGCCCATCCCCCTCCAAAACCGAAACAAGAAAACAAACAAAAGACCAAGGAATTCCAAAGTCTGATGTATACAATGGGAAAATGGCTTGCTGATCTGCGGCAGGTTATGGATACAGGGGCTGTCTGGAAAAAAAGGAGCCATCTCAGGGTATAATCTATGATTTTCACTTTGAATGTAATAATCCAAGTGAGATATCTTTAAAAACTTTCAGAGCATTGCAAAAACCCCCCAGGTAACATTTTCTAGCTTTTCGATGCCAGTGAGGCAGAGAATGTAGTTGTAATTCTAACTCACAAAGAGAGCATTGGAATGAGTTCCTCCCCTTCCTCTCAAACTGGTCACTTTTGATCAAGGTTGATTCTGTGTCCTCAGAAGGGCCAAACTAGGCCCGACAGTTATAGTCCAGACTCGGTGACTTTCTTCTCTTATTTCCCTCTGGAGCAACCCTCGAATGAGTGGCCTGAAGCAGGGGTCAGCAAAACGCATCTTGCAGGCCAAATCCGGCCCGCCACCTGCTTTTGTATTTGGCCCACCATCTGGTTTTGTATGACTTGCAGCTAAGAATGGTTTTTACATTTTTAAACTGTTGAAAAAAGAATCAAAGGATTTTTTGTAGTGACACGTGGATATTATATAAAATTCCAATTTTAGTGACCATAAATAAAGTTTTATTGGAACACAGCCATGCTCATTTGTGTTATGTATTATCTCGGCTTTCATGCTGCAATGGGAGACTTGAGTAGTTGTGACAGAGATTTTATGTGGCCTGCTAAGCCAAAAATATTTACTATCTGGCTCTTTACAGAAAAAATGTGCAGACCTGTGCCCTAAAGCACTATTTGCCACCACTGAAAAGGCTTTGAAACAAATGCAGACAATTACACTGATCATTTTGAGGCTCATCTGGCTTGCTTTGGTGCTGTAGGTACAGCCCTAGTTAGCACGCTTCCGAACTCTCAAGCAGCATACTGTTCTGGATTAAAAAGTCTGCAGACTTATCTAGGAAGATGCTCATATCTTATTAAAGCCATTTTCTTAAATACAACCTCCTTTGCCCAAACAGGGCTGCTGCATAATCCTGTGACAGTTACATCCTGCACAACTTCAGGATGCATCATTCATGCAGACTGATGTGAATGGCGCCCCTTTGAGGTGTGCACTGCAATGGCCTGTCTTCTAAAATTTGTGGGAAGAAATATCTATAAATTAGGAGTAGAGCAGCGAGTGAATGTGCTAATTGGGGTTCAGAAAAGTAGGTACCAAGACAGAATTAGAAGTGTAAGAGCTTTATTGAGGCGAATACCTGTGAAGGATAGAGTTGGGAGGGAGAAGGAGTTGTCGGGGAGACCTTCAGATTGAGGTGACTGTCTCCACCTGTGAATGGAGAAATGGACAGAAAGAGGATTGGGTAAGAAGAACCTCAGACTGCAGCACAGCTAAGAAAATTCTTACCTAGGTTGATGGAGAGGTTTCCTTTTAGGGGAGTCCCTGGGCTGATTTCCCCTGCTTTACTCAGTTATAAGCTGGGAGCAGCCTGGACAGAATGTGACCTTGGTATGAACACCACAGGGGATCCAGAGGTATCCAAAATGGATCCAAAGAAGGGAAGCTAGAGGCTGTGTACACTCCTCAGGGCAGGTGTTCTCTTGATGGGGGAGTTGAGCAGCATGCTCCCATGGCTGCCGCAATGACTGTGAATGAGGGTGCACGTGTTAAGTGGAGAGGGGAGGGTGAGTTGTAGGGAAGAGCTGTGATGATACAGTGTGGGGCTACCCTGGTTCCATTAGTCTGTAAATAATCTATGTCATCTGCAATCACTATATAGCACCTTTCTGCACCAACATTGTGGAAGGTCTGACAGCCGTAGTCATTTCTTATCAGGAGATACTGATGAAGTTATCCATACTTCCTGTAAAGTCCCTAATTATACCAATATTGTTCCAAATTTTCCATAACCGACCCTTGATATTCCAGATAGATTCCTTTTCCTACCACTCCTAAGGTCCCTTCGAGGTGATCAGAATGTACCTGCCTGGATCTGGTCAAAGATCATTTTAAGCCTCACACAGCCTGCTATACTCACTTATGTTGGAGAGCAATACTGCTTCTTTTCAAGCACAGGCATTTCTATGATATGCTTTATCCTTATACAATCTAGAGAGGTAAAAAGGATAACTATTATTTTACTCATTCTACAAATGAGAGCTCTAAGGCTCAAAGATTAAATAGCTTTTCCAGAATCAGAACTCAGGTGTTTGCCTCCTGGCCCTTTGCTCCTTCCGTGGGACCAAGCAGCCGTCTGTGTTCGTAAGCCCCTCACCGGGTGGTGAGAACAACATGTAAGGGTTTGTACTAAACAACACACCGGTGTTCTCTAACTAGAAAGATATCCCAATGTAATACTCTCTGCCTTTCCGAGGAAGCCTCATTATATTGGCTTGTAAAGTTACCTAAAACTATGGCCATATGTGCATTACTTGAAAGTTACAAAGATAGAATTCCTAGAAAAAGAATTTCATACCAGGGAAGAGCAAATATGGTGTGAAAGCATGCCCCCACCCCCAGAAATTTATCCTTTAAGAGATAAAATAGAAAGAATAAAAATATAATGAAATAGGATAACTGAGTAACCACTTAAGAAAAAAAATAAAGCTGACTCCTTAAACAACATATATTTTAGAGGGAGCAAAGATTTACATGTGAAAAATAAAACCATAAAATACTACATTAAAATATAGGAGAATAATTTTATAGCCCTGAGTAGAGAAGGTTCTTCTTATACATGCTCAATAACCCAGAAGCAAATACTGATGGAGTAAGATTCTCATCGAACTACTGTTTCTCTGATTCCATTGCCACCAAATAATCCAATCAGGATTCGTGTTTCCATGCAGCAGTAGTAGTAAATACTTACTAAGTGTTCACTTTTCATTGTGATAAACATTTTAAGTGAATTTCTTCATTTGATTCTCACAATAGCCTCATGAAAATACTCTATTACTCTATTACTTTGCCAACTGCACTGATTTAGATACTATGGCGTAGAAAGTTGACCTGATCAGGATCACACAGCCAGTGAGTGGCAGATAAGTTGTGAAGGCTAGGTCTACCTCAGGCCAGGCCTCCTCTTCTTTTCCACCAGGTCTATTTTCCTGCAGGAGAATGTGCTGGAAAACTGTGCTGAATTCCTGATCCACGGCAAAGTTAAATTTCTCATGGCAAAGTAATAAATACGCATTTCCTTTATTATCTTCTAAAGCTCGATCAACATGAACTCAACCCCTAAGCCCAGCCAACACCAGGTGCACAGACAGAACTAATGCATGGAGCCTGCAAAGATGAGGCCCGGGACTCCTCAGGATGGAGAGAGCTGTTGAAGGAAATGACTGTATGCCCAGAGTTGCTATCTTGCCTCTCCTGCTGACAACTTTATATTATCTTTTCTAGTACTTAAAAAAAAAAAAAAAGACTATCTAGATTAGTACTTTTTTTTTTTTTTAAATTAGGCTATTTTTTCAGAACAGTTTTAGGTTCACAGCAAAATTGAGCGGATGGTACAGAGATTTCCCATATACCCCCTTACCCAATACGTGTATAACCTCCCTCACAATCAACATTCTCCACCAGAGTGGTATATTCATTACAATTGACACAGCGTTATCACCCAAAGTCCACAGATTACATTAGAGTTCACTCTTGGTGTGGTACATTCTATGGGTTTAGACAAATATGTAGTGACATTGTATTAAATAGTATCACACAAAATAGTTGCAGTGCCCTAAAATCCTCTGTACTCACCTATTCATCCTTCTCTCTCTCCAACCCCAAACAAATACTGACATTTTATTGTACTTATTTGTATTTTACAGAATGTCATACTGTTGGAATCATGTAGTATGCAGCCTTTCCAGATTGGTTTCTTTCATTTAATAACATGCATTTAAGTTTCCTTTAGGTCTTTTCATGGCTCGATAGCTCATTTCTTTTTAGCACTGAATAATATCCCATTGTGTGGATGTACTGCAGTTTATTTATCCATTCACCTGCTGAAGAACATCTTGGTTGTTTCCAAGTTTTGGCCATTGTGAATAATGCTGCTATAAACATCCATGTGCAGGTCTTTATGTGGACATGGTTATCAACTCAATTAGTACTTTTAAAAGGGCAAACACATAGCAGGTAAAACATAATGTGGCTAGCAGAGGATGAGCTTGTTAATCTGATGTGTATCAGCCCTTTTAGTGAAGTAAATTTCTGTCTTCAGAAGGGTCGTGCTATCAGCTGAATCGTCCCCATGCTTATTTCAACATGACGTTACACATGCATAAAATTGGTTATTTATGTAGATAACAATTAACACGAGATTAAGCTTGAAGTTTGATGAGTGTCCAAAAGAGCAACTAAAAGGCAGACTTGGTATGCCCTAAAACGACTCTTTCTTGGTGATTTGACAGTATTATCTAACCTAAATCAGTTCAGAGCTTTAGGTGACACTGTATTCTGACAAGTTACTACACACTGCATCGTGGTTGTTTGAAACAGC
Source organism: Avahi laniger (assembly GCA_963575035.1). Lineage (NCBI taxonomy): Eukaryota > Metazoa > Chordata > Mammalia > Primates > Indriidae > Avahi > Avahi laniger. The sequence goes on along the minus strand of CAUYSK010023596.1, from coordinate 27,183 downwards.
TTTCTGAAATCAATAAATATAGCATTGGCAAATTTTCCTGGCAGGGGAATTGTTTTCAGTAAATTCTAGAAGGGCAGCTGTCGAGTGACAAGAAGGAAGCCAGAACTACAGTGCTGCTATTGACCTTAGAAAAGGGTCGATTTCCAAGCCCTGATCCTGACCACAAAGAATGTTTGCTGCACAAACAGTGAATTGATTAATGTTATGAGAGAAGGAATCATTTTGAAATATCTAGCTAGAAGCTTCCGACTGTGTCTTGAAACAAGATAAGTGTACCTATTATTTTACTAAGTATGCAACAATTGGGATTACTGGTTAGTGAGTATAGTATATTATAAGTCTTATTTGTGTTCTCTGAAGTTTTTCCAGAACATTTGGCTTTCCAGAAGAAAAGTCCTAATGCTCTTTTTCTTCAGTAGCCGTTAACTTTCTAACCCTTTAAAATCTGACTTTGCTCCACCAGCTACTGGCAGCGTCCTCTTGAGTTACCTTCCAAATGTCATATTCCACATCTCTTTTTTTTTCTGCTGTTCTCCTTGACCTCTCAGCGTCATTTGATAATATTTAACACTCCTTTTTGCAGTGTTTCTTGTCTCAGGTTGCAAGATGTGATACTCTGCTATTTCCATCCCTCAGGCACACCTCAGTCTCTTCCCCGAATTTATTTTCGTTTTGGATCTCCTACATATGGCTGTCCACCCGGATTCTATGCTTGGTCCTCTTTTCTTTCTCCACTTTCTGCCTCTTTCGTCTCACAGAATCTCCTGTGGCTCCAACATAACAGCACACTAGTGAAGTCTCCTGTGCCTGGGTCTCCAGCCTCCTAAACTCCCGCCAGACCCTTCCCCCAACAGTACCCCCTGTTATGTTATTTGTTTCCCACTTTGGTTTCACTTTCTACCTCCCAGGCTAAATGTCCTATTAGTTTATCAACATATCAGCATTTTTTCTCCCCAGCCATCTGCTTCATACCTGACTTCCATGTTTTTACTAGAGGCACTACTTAGGCAGCTTGTGCAGTAATCAGGAGTAACGAGTGCCTAGTTTGCCTTTTAAAGTACCATGTGAGCAGGTAAAAATAGCCAAATAAACATGGAAGCAGCTATATAAAGCCTGGGCACTGTCAGTTTGCATCCTCTGATTATGAGAATAAAGGGAAAAATTTCTGCTTATTTTATTTCACATTTTATTTTATTGTGTAGATACTAGACCAACCCTAATCTAATTTGGGAGCTCATACCGTTCTCTGCAAAGTCTCTGCAATGCCAAGGAAGATCCCAGAAGTTATGACTGATATGCAAAGTGCCAGGACCTGGATATTTTAGGACATATTCCTTATTTGGGGACTCCATCACCAGGACGTCCCATTCGCGGCTTGTCGGTCAGTTCTTTTAGTCCTTACAACATTTATGTTATTTCCAGTTACCAAATGTCTCTGAAAAAAGCAATAAAAAATACTGAGAATTAGGTAGGCCTGGAAGGGTGGTGATGGTGTTGGTGGTGATCGGTAGTAGATGACATTGTAGTGAGAACTGCCTGGAGTGAGACAAGGTCAGGTCAGAGCAGGGATCTGTCATTGCCCAGGGCCCCAGGTGAGGAGCAAAGAGGAGAGACTGCATAGGGAAGATCCTGTATGCCGAGGAAAGCAGCAGGCTGGCCAGCTTCAGACACAGCTGTGAAGAAGATTTCTGCTTTATGTCATTGGCATATCTCAAAAAAGGCCTGGGTATATTTATAACAAAGAAAGTTTGAGGATACATAGGGGTTTAGATTAGGTAAATAACCACGGAAATATCACATTTTATTCAAACTAAGAAGAAATGTTGTTAATTAAACTAAGATATCTCATACATTTTAAGATACATTCAAATTTCAGAGATGTCAAATTGTTTTAAAAATATAAGTCTAACAACGGATGGAATATAGTTAAAACAGTCCATCAAGCAAAAAAGAGAGACTACGCTAAAGAGAAATTTCTTTTCAACTCCCTGACACTTCAGGTGGGCAGCTAAGATGAAACAGAGCTGTAGAAAATCTAAAATTCATGAAACGTGACTTTCTTTAGTTGACACTGTGAGTTAACTGAATCCTTTGCATCACCTTCGATTTTTAGGCATCTTTTAATCTTAAAATATAAGATAAATTGTTTTTCCCCCTAGGGATTACAAATGAAACTATATCAGAATATAACTTTGTTCCTTGGTATTTGAAAGAATTTAGGTTTCTTAAAAAATTAAGAGAGAGTTCAACAGGAGAACTTTTTAAAATGCAGTCCATATACTATCGGTTAGCAGTAGGCTTCCATCGCCAGCTGTGACTCACTAAGAAGCTGCTCCATCAGGTGGTACAGCCCGGGAAGGGTGCTGTCTCCTCACCTCCTGACAAAGCAGGAATCACACCATATGGTGATTTCCATGGATTTGACTGATTTCAAGCCAAGGTGATGGTAATTTCCCACTGGGCTGGCTTAGAGTGAGTACTGCCACAGATCAGGCGAACACACAAGCAGTCAACAAAGTCTGCTTCTAAATTTGAAACACACAAGAGTTTTTAAAGCTATTTTCCTGACGGATGTGTCTGTACCTGATTTCTATGGTCCTTGATTGCAGCAGCTCTCAGAAAAAGTGTTCCAAATGCTTACAGTGTTAAGTTGCAAATGATCTGCCTGACTCCGGGCGTTAGTGGCCTGTGTTGAGATGAGTGCTGAGGAAATCAAAGGCTTACCTCTGTCTGGACACACTCAGGTCTAGCACAGCTCAGGAGTCTCATTTTTGAACCATTCTTGGACCAATCACTGTATTCTTTAAAACAAAAGTTTGGGGAGCTTTCTACCAAGAGAATGGTGAGGAGATTAGTTAATAACTCATAACTTTTCTTTCAATTGCCAGTAAAATTTAAAGGACCCTTGTTGACTGGGCGTGGTGGCTCACGCCTGTAATCCTAGCACTCTGGGAGGCCGAGGTGGGAGGATCACTTGAGGTCAGGAGTTCGAGACCAGCCTGAGCAAGAGCAAGAACCTGTCTCCACTAATAAACAGAAAGAAATAAGCCAGACAACTAAAAATATATAGAAAAAATTAGCCAGGCATGGTGGCACATGCCTGTAGTCCTAGCTACCAGGGAGGCTGAGGCGGGAGGATAGCTTGAGCCCAGGAGTTTGAGGTTGCTGTGAGCTAGGCTGGTGCCACGGCACTCTAGCCAGGGCAACAGAGTGAGACTCTGTCTCAAAAAAAAAATTAAAAACAAAAAAATAAAGGACCGTTGTTGTCGCAGACACATCGTCCCCTATTAAGTCTCTTCACGAAGGAGAGAGGAGCAGCAAGTAGGGCGATGATTTGTTTTGACAACATCAAAGTAAGTGAAGAAAAAAGTTACTCTTTTTTCTCTAAGTGACGCACATCATAAAATTATAATCTTGTACTTCTTTTTGTTTTGGTGCTATAAACCCAAGAGAGATGATTTTATTGAAAATGTAATTCCTGAATCCTTGATATCAGATATCAGATTGAAATATTTTGCTTTATGGCATTTTGCTGAGCTATGGTTTCCAGAGTCACCTAAGTATATTTTTTTTCTGAAATTCTGCTGGATAAAAATGAGGATTACAATACAACATTCAATTCCATTTTTATACAAGTGTCCTTAATGTCCCTGATGTATACTATTGCGTATTTATGTTTGAGGACTGAAAATATAAATGAAACTGAATTCTTAAGAAGATGCTTTGATCAAATTTTCATGCTCTAAACCAGGAGTGATAAAACAATATAGAAACTGCACAGTTTCAACCTTCTCTTGTTTACTAATAAAAGCAGCATTTTTATGCAATCAAGCTTTTGTGTTCTGAGGTGAACATAATATAATGATTGCATTTGCATTTTCAAGTATTGATCATGTTAGCATCTTTGCATCACACCTGTGAAATTTGTACTTTGGAAAAAATTGCTTTTCGATGTGAGGAGACTCCATTCTAGTTTAGTTGTCTTAGGGTAGCATTATAGAGCTGTGGTTTGGAACACAGATAGGCTTTGGGGTCAGGCAGAACTGGACCTGAATCCTAACTTGCCACGTAAGCTGTGTGACTGTAGACACATAAATTTACCTTTCTTTTTTTTTTTTTTTGAGTCTCGAAGAGACAACTTTACTTGAATCTTTTTTTAAATTTATTTTTTATTTGTATATATTCATGGGGTACAAGTACAATTTCGTGACATGGATGCATTGCATTGTAGTGAAGTGAGGGCCTTCAGTACATCCATCACTGGAACATCATACATTGTAGACACCATGCAATTTCTCATCATCTACCTCCCTCCCACTTCTTTGACTCTCCAGTGTCCAAAATTCCACATTCTGCTTCCACATGTACACATTATTTAGCTCCCATTTGTAAGTGAGAGAATGTGGTATCTGTCTTTCTGTGTCTGGGTTCTTTCGCTGAAGATAATGGCCTCTGGTACCATCCATGTTGCTGCAAAAGAGGTGATTTCATTCTTTTTTTATGGCTGAATGGTAGTGCTATGTGTATATATATTACATTTTCTTTATCCAGTCCTCCCCTGATGGACACTTAGGTTGATTCCATATGTTTGCTAGTATGAATAGGGCTGTAATAAACATATGAGTGCAGGTATCTTTTTTATGTATTGATTTCTTTTCCTTTGGGTAGATATCCAGTAGTGGGATTGCTAGATTCTATTATAGTTCTATTTTTAGTTCTTTGGGAAATCTCTATACAGTTTTCCATGAATTTACGTTCCCACCAACAGTGTATATGTGTTCTCTTTTCTCCACATCCTCACCAAGATCTATTATTTTTTTGTCTTTTTAATACTATAATAACCATTCTGATTGGTGCAAGATGATAGCTCATTGTGGTTTGAATTTGCATTTATCTGATGATTAGTGATGTTAAACATTTTTTCATGTGCTTGTTGGTCATTTGCTTGTCTTCTTTTGAAAAATGTCCATTCATATCCTTAGCCCACTTTTGAATGAGGTTATTTGTTTATTTTGTTGTCATTGAGTTGTTTGAGTTCCTTATAAATTCTGGATATTAGTCCCTTGTCAGATGTATGGTTTGCAAATATATTCTTGCATTCTTCAGTTTGTCTGTTTACTCTGCTGATTATTTCATTTGCTGTGCAAAAGATTTGTAGTTTAAGTCCCATTTTTCTATTTTTGTTGTTGCATATCATTTGAGGTCTTAGTCATGAATTCTTTGCCTAAACCAATATCCAAAATACTTTTCCCTAGGTTTTCTTCTAGTGTTTTTATAGTTTCGGGTCTCATATTCAAGTCTTTAATCCATCTTGAGTTGATTTTTGTATATGGTGAGAGATTGGGGGTACAGTTTTATTCTTCTGTATGTGGTAAACCAGTTTTCCCAGCATTGCTTATTAAAAATAATGTCCTTTCCCCAGTGTGTCTTCTTGTCAACTTTGTCAAAGATCAGTTGGTTGTAAATATGTGGTTTTATTTCTGGTTTCTCAATTCTGTTCTATTGATCTATGTGTCAATTTTTATACCAGTACCAGCTGTTCTGGTTACTATACATTTGCAGTATAATTTGAAGTCAAGCAATGTGATGCTTCCAGCTTTGTTCTTTTTGCTTATGATTGCTTTGGCTTTTTGGCTCTTTTTTGGTTCTGTATGAAATTCAGACTTTTTTTTTTCTAATTCTTTGAAAAATGACACTGACAAGTTAATGGGATTGTATTGAACCTGTAGATCGCTTTGGGAAGAATGATCATTTTAATGATATTAATTATTCTGGTCCATGAGCATGGTATGTTTTTCCATTTGTTTGTGTCATCTACAATTTCTTTCATCAGTATTTTGTAGTTATCATTGTAGAGATCTTTTACTTCCTTGGTTAAATATATTCCTAGGTATTTTTTTCTGGCTATCATATATGGAATTGCCTTCTTGATTTGGCTCTTAGCTAGATTGTTATAGATGTATGGAAGCACTACTGATTTCTGTATATTTTCTGAAGTTCCTCTTTGTATTGATTTCCAGCTTTGTTGTGCTATAGCCTGATAAGTTTCTTGATATGATTTTGATTTTTAAAAATTTGTTAAGCTTTATTTTGTGGCCTAATATGTGGTCTATTTTGGAGACTGTTACATGTGCTAGTAAAAAGAATGTATATTCTGTAGTTGTTGAGAAGAAAGTTCTGTAAATGTCTTTTAAGTCCATTGGTCTAAAGTCTAATTAAAGTCTAATGTTTCTTTGTTGATTTTCTGTCTTAATTATTTGTCTAGTGCCTGATTGGGATATTAAAGTCCCCCACTATTATTATATTGCTGTCTTTCTGTTTCTTTAGGTCTAGTAATATTTGTTTTCTAAATCAGGGTGTTCCAACATAGGTACGTATATATTTAGAATTGCTATATCTTCTTGCAAAATTGACCCCTTTATCATTATATAATAACCAGTTTTGCCTTTTTTTACTTATTTTTATTTAAAGTATATTTTATCTGTTGTAAGTATAGCTACTCCTGCTTGCTTTTGGTATCTGTTTGCATGGAATATCTTTTTCTACCCCTTTACTTTTCAGGCTATATGTGTTTTTATGAGTAAGATGAGTTCCTTGAAAGCAGCATATAGTTAGATCACGTTTTCTTTTGTTTTCTATCCATTCTGCCAATCTATCTTTTAATTGAAGCATTTAACCCATTTATATTCAAGGTTAATATTGATATGTGAGGCTTTATTCTTGTCATACTGTTAATTATCTTTTATTTGTTTTATAAATTATTTTTTTCTTTTCCTCTTTTTGTCTTTGTGGTTTGATGAAATTCTTCATGTTGCCATTTGATTCCATTCTATTCCTCCTTTGTGTGATTGTTTTATAAGGCCTGTGAATTTTATGTTTTCATGTGTTTTCATAATGGTGAATATAGACCTTTTGTTTCCATGTTGAAGACCCTTTTGAGCATTTCCTATATGGCCAGTCTAGTGGTGACAAATTCCCTCAGCATTTGTTTGTCTGAGAAGGACTTTATTTCTCCTTCATTTATGATGCTTATTCTGAAAATATATGACAATCTTGGTTGACAGTTTTTTTTTTTTCTGTCAACACTTTGAAAATGCCATTCCATTCTCTTCTGGCCTGCAAGGTTTCTGCTAAGAAATCTGGTGTTAGTATGGTGGGGTTTACTTTATAGGTGGGCAAACACTTTTCTCCTGCTAATTAAAAAAAACTTTTTTTCATTTTGACTTTAGACATTTTGAGTACAAATGTACAATTGTAAAATCCTTTTTGCAGTTTATTTGCCTGGGGATCACTGAGCCTCCTGTATCTGGATGTCTAATTTTCTTGCCAGACTTGGGAAATTTTTATCAATTTTTTCCTTAAATAGTCTTTCTAAACTTTTTGATCTTTCTTCCCCTTCAGGAATACCGTTAATTCATAAGATCAGTCTCTTTGTGTAGTCCCAGACATCTTGAAGGCTTTGTTCATCCTTTTTTATTTTTTTCCTTATTTTTTTCCTACTGGATTATTTCAAAAAACCTATCTTTAAGTTCTGAGTTTCTTTCTTCTTTTGAGTCTAGCCTATTACTAAAATTTTCAAATGTATTTCATATTTCCTTCAATGAATTTTTTAGTTCCAGAGTTTGTTTTTTTTCCTTAAGATATCTATCTCCTTGGTAACTTTTTTATTCATATCCTGAATTGATTTTCTGATTTCTTTGTATTGGTTTTCAGATTTCTCTTGCATATCACTGAGATCCTTTAAAATCAATATTTTGAGCTCTTTATCTGGCCTTTTGAGAAGTTTTTTTTTTAATTGGGATCCATTGCTGGACAATTGTTATGGTCCTTTGATGGTATCATATTTCCTTGTTTTTTCATATTTATGGTGTCCTTCCACTAATATCTGTGCATCTGGTGTAACAGTAACTTCTTCCAATTTTTTGAAATTGCTTTTGTAGGGGAGAATTTTTTCCTGAATATGTATATATATTGTTGGTTGACTGGCACACTTTGGTTTTTATTTTGGGTTCCTATGGTAGTGTGATCTTTGTATGACTTCTTCAGCAGTACACAGAGTCAGTGGTATCTATGATTTCTTGGGCGGGTTAGGGAATAGTTATTAGTTGAGGCTGTGGTAAAGTTTTACTGGGTACTTGGATGCCAACTGAGCCAGTCTTTGGGCTCCAGTGGTGGTAGCAATGGACTAAGTATGCTGGATTTTAGGCCCCAGAGCAGCTTATGCTGGCACCAGTATTAGGGGGTCTTGAAGGGTTAATTCTTGGGCCTCCAGGTGGCTTGCTCAGAAGCTAGTAGTGGGAACAGTGGGATGGGTTTGTGAGTGGGTTCTCAGGCCCCTGGACAGCTGGCATGATGTGATTGTTGACAGTAGATGTGGTGGGGCAACCCACTGGGACCCAAGGAGTCTGTGTTGATGTTGCTGGTAGCTGCAATGGGTTGAAGAGGCTAGTCCCCAGTCCCACAGCTGCCCATAGCAGTGTGGTAGGTATTTTCCTAAGTGTGTTTAGGAGAGATTGGTATCCTCTGTCTCTCTATGGCTGTATGGCAGCTGCAGCCACATTGCCTTGAACTCAGCCCAAGGGCAGGGTGCAGCCCAATGTTAAACTTTCAAAGTGGCACTGGCTGTGGGCATGCGACTGGAGAGGGTGGGGTTCTTGTCATGTGAGCAGTATGGGTAAGAAGCTATGAGGACTGTGGTTCACTTGAATCTCAGGCTCACAGCAGCCTGTTAGAGGGTGATGGGTATTGTCCTGGGTATGCATAGAAGAATTGGTTTTCCTGTTCCTCTTTCGCCAGGGAGTAGCTGCTGCCACAAACTCAACCTGAGGGTGGGGTGCAGCCCAGTGCATTAAACTCTTAAAATGGTAACTTGGGCCTACAACCAGAGAGGGCAGGACCCCTCCTAGGCAAGCAGCATAGGCAAGAAGCTGTGAGGAGGGCAGTCTGCTTGCATCTCATACTCAACAGCAGCCCACAGTAGGGAGGTGGAGACCTTCCCAGGGGTGAATGGGAATGCCCGTTATTCTCTCTCCCTCTTCAGAGCAGTGCAGTGGCAGCAGGTGTATCTGTAGATCCCCAGTATCTAGGCTCTCAGAATGGCGCCCAGGTTAAGCTGCTCTAGGCTCAGATACCTGTGGAATTCTGCGTGAGTTCCCTTTGTGGAGCAACAACTCCACGTAATCTTCAGGCAGCTCTCTGTGTTAGGCCTGGGGCCCATGTGGGTTGAGGAGTTCTCCCATAGCCAAGATTGTAGTAGTGCATTTTGGAGAGTGGAGCCCTGGGGATTTCTGTTTTATTATTGTCTCATGTCCAGGAGCTTCTCCTGGCTCTCAGCCAGAACCCAGCTGGGAAAGCTGCCTTTAACCCTCTCCTTTCTTACTTTTCATGCTTCCCATTACTTCTCTGATGAGTCCTAGAGTTCTCTCCTAGACAGTATGCTCAAAATGTGAGTATCTGCTTACTATTCCGGTTCCTCTCTGTAGAGGAAGCACATACTGCCTGCATCTAGTCAGCTATCTTGATCCTTTCTCAAAGTAACTTTCTTAACCTTGGTTTTCCCATCTTTGGAATGCAGTTGGTAGTAATGCCTACTTACAGGATGGTTTGGTGATTAGATGAAATAATGCATGTAAAGCACTTAGCCCCGGAAATATGAACTCAATAACATTAACTACCATGAGTTTGTGATATTGGTGCTGCTGACAGAATTATCATAATGTAACTACTAAAAAAGAAAGTCAGGCTGGTTGTCCCTGAACTGTGGATGGGAGGCTATGGAGACATAAACCCATGGAGGGAAATGGTCTACAGTTTGGGAGAGAAGAAATAGCTGGGAGGAGGTTTTTGTATGTATAGACTTAGATTTATTTGCTTTGTACCATCAGAGCAAAAGATTTTTCTTGTAAAGTAAGGAGGATGGAAGGAAAGAGACTGTTCCCAGATAATGCTCTGAAAAACAGACTGAGAGAGACATAACATTAGTTACAGAGTTCTCAGTCTCAATACCTATCTCAGGACCCTGCATGCAAAAGTCACCCAGGGGCTTGTAGGCTACACCACCTTTGACAATTATATTTTTTTAACATGCAAAATTTTCCTTTTTCTTATTTGCAAAAAACTACATAAACTGTTACCCTTTCAGCAAACCTGGCCTCATTTGGGAGGACTAAGTTTGTTGGTGATTTTTGATTCCTACTCTATTTTCTCAAATATAAAAATAAGACAAATCAGTCATAAAAACTCTTTGTTTTGGGGTCTCTTAAATCTTAGGAGTGTCATAGACTACTTTGAAAATTTCATGAAGTTTGAATTCTTCTTTCTCCCTAGGAAAAAATGCAACATACAACTCTAAATACAATTTTGTATATGATTATGGAAGGCCCAGATTCTGCTAAAGCACATCCAATAGACTCTGGGTTAAAAGCCCCTGATATGGTTCTTTCCTAACTATTTCCCTTAGTGTACTATTTTAAAAACTATCACTCTATACTTTCAGGATTGGGAGGCAGGAGGAATGAGTTAACATTGTGAATATCTGTTTTTTTTCTTGCCTAAAATTGGTCTAGACTTGCTTAAGGGGATAGGTATATGGGATTTGCCAGGAAAGGTGAAAATATATTCTGACTAGGCTAGAGTGTCAGGTGGACTCGATAATCAACTTTGCAAGGATTTCTCAGACCTCATTTCACCAACACATTTCCTTGCTTACTCAGCTGCAGCCATCCTGGCCTCACTGAAAATGCTCTAACATGCCAAGCACACTCAAGCCCCATGGCCTTTGCCCTTGCTGTGCCCTCTGCCTGGAAAGCCCTTCCTCTGAACAACTCCTGTACATAATTCAGTTCCCTGCTTGAATATCACCTTCTCAGTGAGAATTTCTCTGGCCCTCCTGTCTAAACACTCTTCATGTTTTCCTGGCTTTATTATTATTTTTCACTGAACTTATCAACACCAGACAGTATGTTATGCTACATCTATTTGTTCATTTTTTTCGCTGTTCTACTGCAGTGCTCTCCTCACCCACAGTCTGCACGCAGCCAAAACCTGCTCCTCACTGTTCCCAAATAGTCTATGCAACTTCATGTTTCATTTTCATATTTCACAGAATATTTTCTCACCCTCCAGCCATAACTGCACCATCCCATAATACTTTTTCCACTGGGGAAATATTTTACTCATATTTGAAGGTCCACTTCTTGACATATCTACCTTTCTTCTTAGCTTTCCTTCAGTTTCTCCCCAGCTATTGCCATAGCACAAATCAGTTGAAATTTTGTTTTCTTCCATACTTTTATAAGTAGCATTAAAATAAAATCCAATGCATCACATGGTGTCATAATTACCTATGTTTCTGTCTGCCCTGCCAGGCTAGGGGCTCCCCAAGGGCAGGAGCTGAGTCTTCTTTGTCTTTGAGGCTCCTGTGCCTTGCACTGAACCTGGCCCATCATAGGCCATAGAGAGAGGGTAGCCTTGGATGGAACCGGAAAACTGACAGGTTCTTCAGGCAGAAACATGCAGAAAGAGCAGTCTAGACAGAGTAAACAACACAGGCAAAGACAGTGAAATTTGGAAGAAATGTGTGAGCTTGCTGTTGGGGCAGGAGGGTTTATTAGGGGTAATGTTAGATGAAGTGGCTAGGGAGGTAAGAATCTATGAACTGTCCTAAAGAGTTTGAAATTTACCATGAAAGCTATGAGGGGATTGGGGATGAAGAGAGGAGAACCATGATTGATTTGCATTTCAGGAATGTTAACCTCAGAATAGAGCTAAGATAATTAAGTATTTTTGGTCTGATAGGCTGCTTGGCACTTAAAAAAATAGCAACAAAAGTAGACATAGTATTGAAAAAGGAGTTGGAGTTCAATTGCCAAGAAAGGGTAAAAGCAAGGTTCATTGTGAGTAAACTTTAATATGGTTACCCATCTGCTACTATTTGAAAGTTGACACTAAAGATCAAAAGAAGTGATGAAATACCCTAGTTCAAACACTACCTTCATCTCCACTTTTCCAAGGCTCTTTCAGTGTGGCTGCAAAGCCCTTTCCCAATGCTGTTTTCCTATGGTGTGCTTTGCTGTGCCTTCACTTAAGCAGCCTGGGGAAGGTCTGAGATCACCCCATCAGAGGTCTGTGTCCTCAGGACTGATCCCCAGCCACTTGCTACTGGGCACAGTGAGCATTGTTTTTCTCAGATTGAGGTTCTGGTCTTCCCAATTGGTACTCACGCTCAGACACATGCAGATGGTCCATAAATAATAGATCTTTGTGGGATTTGTATAGATCCTTGAATCTGTCTACTTCTCTAAAACTCCTCTTTCCAAACTGCACACCGAAATTCCACCTCTGCTCTGCCACAGCCCTTTCAGAGATCAGAAAAGCAGCCACTTGCAAGGAACCACTGTTTTTGTGATAATACTAAAGCTCACAGAACAATAATCTCATAGAATCTTCACAGCAAATCTCCAGGTAGCACTTTAGAACACCCTTGGGTCCCATATTTTAATTTTATCACAGTGGATTTCTTAGAAGTTATTTTATGTTTAGACCAAATAGAGACACTCTATGCTGTTTCTGGCCCATGCTGATGTAGCATTTTTGAAAGCTTGAGAATCCAAATGCTATGGGAGAGCTGGGATTTATTTCTCCACCTTGGGGAAAAGCTGCATCATAGCTCTTGTCGAGGCATTGTGTGCCTGATCCTTTATGACTACCAAAGCTGCATCTCTTCATCATGTGTAGCCTAAAGGGTCCAGGAGAAAGGGAGGGCGGACTAGAGAAAGGGAAGTCGGGAGATAGTAATGCCAAGGAAGATACACTATCTCAGGCATGGAAAGATTTGTTTTATGGTGTTGTCTCCATTAGAAAGCCATGTTATCCATGGGGAGAAAGAAAACATCAAAAGAAAGGGACTCTTTCAAGCAAAATTATTCCCCACATGCCATACTAGGTGACTATGCATGGATTTAGGAGGGATTTTTGTTTTTTTGAAGGTTGGGATAAGGTATAAAGAAATCTAGAGATCAATTAAATTAAATAACAACCTATGGACAGGAGTTCTAGTTATCAAGTCAGACAGGCTCCTTGTCTTTTTGGCTCTTTTTATTTTCCTTTTGCAGTGGTTCATGCATTACCCCATATTTCAAACTGTAAAGCACTGTGCTGGGCTTCACTTATTCACGATTTGTGTTCTTTCAGCCTTGCCTATCTTTTAGTTCATTCATTCCTGCAGTGATCTCAACCCTTCCCCTTTCTCTTCCTATTAGGCTCCTACCAGGCTCCCACAGGGACATCCTGACAGTACTGAGCATCAGGACTATGTCACATGTCTTCTGCTTCTTAGGAGGCCGTTGGCAGGGGCCCCACGTGCATGTGCAACCTGGAAATGCCTATGGGTGAGCCATTAACCAGTGGGGGCAGGGGCCAATGCATAGGTGCTACCCTCTTTCTTCTCTGCACATTTACTTCTGAGACATATTATATGTGGTTCCTTAGACTGTCCCCAGGATCCTGCAACCAGGTGCCCAGAGAAGGAGGCAGCTCCATAATGAAGCTTTGCATTTGTTCCTCCTCTTTCCTGTTTTTCTTTTCCATTCATCACTCTTGCTCCCTGGACCGCACTCTTTATAAATAAGATGATCTTAAGTTGTCCTGGTTTGTCTACGGTGGTGTCTGTTTAAATTATTGTCATGACATAATTATTAATAGCTTCCCCTTTTACTCTCAAAATTATTCCAATTGGATGATCAATTATATGGTCTGTGAAATTATCTGCTCTATATTCGAACTTCGGAAAACTTTAGGCAGGTAAAATCTACCCAGATAAAATGGATCCAGATTGTGAATGATTACAAAATTGTGCAATGGAGAGAAGGTATTGAATGCCTGCCATGAGCGAGGCAGGCACTATCATATGCACTTAGGATGAAACAGTGAACAATGCAAAGATTCCCTGCCAGATGCTTACGTGCTAGTAGGAAAAAACATGCAATGATAAATGTGACAAATAATTATATTTTATAGAATGTTTAAAATTTATTGGAGTGGGGAGGAGAACAGGAGAAACAATATATTGAGAGTAATGAAGGGGTTTATTGCATTTCCAAATAGGATGGTGAGAATAGGTCTCATTGAGAGGGTGACTTTTGAGCAAAGACTTGAAGGAAATGAGGGAATTAGCTTTGGAGTGAGAGCACAGGATCACTCCTGACAGAGCAAATAGCCAATAATGCAAAGACCCTTGGGGCATGTTCAAGAAACAACAAGAGGCCAGCATGGCTGGACTTGAATGAGCAAGTGTGATGTAGCAGACAAGTTTGAGAGACAACATGGAAGAGTCGGTTCCTGAATGATTTATTCCCTGCCATCAGATTAAGCCCCTGTGCTGATTGACCCAAGCCTGCATTTCTAAGACATTCACTGGCAAGAGAGGTCAAAAAAAACCCACTCTAATCTCATATGTGGCTTTTGTGTCTCAGAACCTACCCTTGGAGCTGAAGCTAAGCCCTCAAACCACAGTGCTGGGAAGGGTGGAATGGATGGCGGGACCCAACCACGATTTCCTCTACAGTGACTAAACCTTGAGAAAGATTCCCTGCACGGTCTCTGAAGTGTGAGTCCTATTCTGGCCAAATAGCTTCTCTATATTAGGCTTTTATACCACTGGCTATCATCAACATTTTTAAAACATAGAGTTTCTTGATGAAAGGGGGAAAAGGCATAGAAAATGTGGATGGTTGAAGAAATGCATAAGGAAGAGCTCACTGGTAGTGGCCGGCTGTTTCTGAGTAGGATGCTAAACCCACCTCTCTGGAAGTCTACAGAGGTGTAGGTGCTCTGCCTACATGTGCTTAGCGGAGACCCTGAGAGGATGCCTCTGACAGTAGCTCCATGGCTCTCTAAATTCCTCCCAGCTTTTGTCTTTTTGTGCCTAGAACCTATGCATGGTGGTTCAGAAGAATTACAGGAACCAGCTCTGTTTTTGCTGGCCTTTTGCTGCCAACATATTCACTGCTGTCCTTTAGGTGTCAGCTTAAACAGGCTCTAAAATGTGAAAGTTTAGAGATGATCTAGTGCTAATCCAATGCCCTTGAATTTCAAATATGAAAACTAAACTCAGGAAAGGGCAGTGACTGGCCCAAATGTACACCCTTGGGGATTCATTTTCCACCCTTTTAATCTAGTACTATAACAACACTAAACTCACTGTTATTTGGTTTTTTTTTAAAGTTGTCTGTTACTGCAGAGTCACTGAAACCTGAATATCAACATTAAGAATAATCTTAAAGTTATTTGTATGATGGCAGATGATTCCTGTAGACAAAAGGGATTATCTCAGACTCAAGTCATCAAAGTTGATGAGGTGGTTATCACCTAATTAGAAGCCAGGCAGAGGACATGGGAAAATATGTGAGATATATATGCCATTACGAAATGGAAATAAATAAAAATAAATGAAAGTGAACTTCTACCTTAAGTAACACCATAATAGCAATGCACTCTAGATTTTGAGACAGAAAACTTGGATTTTGGGTGTCAAGTCTACCATTTCTGTATGACCTTGAGTCAAGGCATTCTATCTCTCTAAACTGCAATGTACTCATCTGTAACTGGGGTAGTTAGGATAAGCTCATAGAGTTTTTGTGAAAAGTAAGTTAGAAGTAGATGAAAATACTTTGTAAACTTGAAAGCTCCTTACAAATGAAAGGTACTATTATTTCTAAGTGTAGACTGACATACATTGCTCTGGTGTAGGTAAAAAGGTGATATGGTCCTCATTAACTTAAGTTGGGGACAAAATAAGTTATTGCAAATAGTTTATTATTGAAACCTCTGAATCTGATGACACAATAATTTATAAAGTAATCCATGTGGTTCAAAGACATTTGGGGAGATGTGTTTCTATAAGACTTGCAGTTTCCTCCCTGAGAAATTTTATGATATAGTCTCACCTGTCTTACCTGAGGAGCCATTGGTGAGACCTAGATGTCTACTCTGATCAAGGCTGGATGGTGAAGAGGGAACAGAACCTGTACCAATGAGAAAAAAAACATATGCTGGCCAGTGGGTGATTGGAGGGCTTTCTGATCAACAGCAAAGGCTTGTTTGGTTGGGCAAGAGAAACTACTGTCTCATAACTGAAAGACTGGGCCACCATTTTTATAGAAGCCTATAAGCTGGAGCCACAGGAAACACTCTTTATTCTTGGAGGCAAGTGTGTAAAATGGTTAAGAATGTGGGCTCTGAAATCAGATCACTTAAATTCTAATTCTGATCTTATTAAGGTTTAGTGGTGTAACCTTGCACAAATGATTAAACCCCTCTAAGATTTAGTTTTCTCACTGTGAAATGGGAATAATAATAGTCCTAAGGTTGATTGTAAGGATTAGCTAAAATAATTCATAAAAGACGTTTAGACCAGTACCTGCCATATAATAAGTAAACTGTCAATATCCCTATCAAACTCATTCAAGTAGGTTTCTTTCTCTCTATATAAAAATATATATGAATACAATATATTTTTAGCCATATTATTGCTTCTTGTATTTGAATATTTAGTGTGGGAAAAAAAAGAAAGAAAGATTGATCCTAAGGCTAAATTTTAAAATTTCTCTTTCAACCAAAAAAGAAAAAGTAACTAACAAGACTACTTTTTAAAAATGCATGGAATTAGCTCAGCATGCTTTTTGTTAAGCTGACAGTTGATCATATGATGATAACTATCTTTTGCTTCTGTTTTCCCTCCTGTTGACCTTAATTGTGAAATCCCTTTTTGGAGAATGTAGACTTTATTTTCTGAGAATTTTAGCTGGGACACACCACCTCTTCCACCAAGCCTTCTGTGTACCTCTGTAGGCCTGTCAGAGAGGAATCCAAAGTAAAAACCTTTGCAGAAGATGAACACTCTGTGTCAAGAAAACACCAAATACAGTCTCAACTAGAGGGGTTTACAGAAAGCAACACCAGCGCTGGGAGTTCAGTCCTTCTTTCTACCAAGGGCTAAGGGCTAGGATTCTTGGAGGTAAAGACTGAAAATCTCTCCCTTTTACCCCAACAGGGCTCTCAGCCTGTGAGCTGCCTGTGTAAACAATTTTCACACTTTCTTCATACACTGCAGGATGCTTTTCCTGTGCAAGGGCTTTCTGCCAGAAATGCCTGGTGTGTTTTCACCTAGATCAGCGTTGCAGGACTAGGAGCATTGGGTTTGTAGTTATACTAGTTAGCTAAATGTTGTTATCAGAGCCTCATTTTTGAAGAGTAAGAAAATCTCACCTGCATTCTACAATCAACTAGTGTGAATAAAAGGAGAAATAAAAGGTAGCTGCTGTCTCCATGTTGGCTAGTTGAGGTTTTTTTTTTTTTTTTTTTAAATCCACTGGAAAAAAGCAGAATAGGAAAAAGAAAATAAGTGAAGGAAGGAAGGAAGGAAGGGAGGGAGGGAGAGAGGGGAAAACCTTCAAGAATCTTGGATGATACGGGTAAAAGGAAAAGCATTTGTATCCTGTGTGGAAACCCCCGTGAGAATCAAAGGACAGCACATCATCCCAGAACATTCCCAGAGGGCCACCCCATCACCTTCCCCTGAACCATAGTAAGCTCTACCCTGGGGAGTGATTCACATCATTACCCTTCATTATGGAGCTAGTGACTTGGAGATGTGGCTTTCAGTGAAGAATTACGAAGTATGACTTTGCTCAAATTCTGGGTAAGTAGAAGCAAGTGAGCCTTATGTGATACCAAGAGTCTCTTCCCGAGCATAACCATGATGACAGCAACTTCCACTGCCTTACCTGTGGGCTCCCAGTTGTAAAATAAAATAAGTTGCTCTGTGTATGTTCTAACTTAACCACTTTGCCAAAAATCTCTGTAATATGCAATGCTCTTAAGTACAGTCATGTGTCTCTTAACATCAGGAATACATTCTGAGAAATGTATCATGAAGCAATTTTGTCATTGTGCAAACATCACGGGGTGCATTTATACAAACCTAGATGATATAGCCTACTTCATCCCTAGGCTATGTGGTGTGGCCTATTGCTCCTAGGCTACAAGCTGTACAGCATGTTACTCTACTGAATGCTGTAGGCAGTTGTAACACAGTGGCAAATTTTGTGTATCTAGACATATCTAAACAGAAAAGGTACAGTAAAAATGTGGTATAAAAGATAAAAAATGCTACAATGTGTTTGTATTTTAAGCTCAGTGTTATTACAAAAGAGTCAAAAAATTTTTAAAAATTTAAGTTTATAAAGTAAAATAGCTACATTAAGCTGAGATAAATTTATTATTGGAGAAAGAAAATATTTTTTTAAATAAATTTAGTTTAGCCTAAGTGTATAGTGTTTATAAAGTCTACAGTAGTGTACGGTCATGTCCTAGGCCTTCGCGACTAGGACATCACTCACTCACTAACTTACCCAGGGCTACTTCTAGTCCTGAAGACAATAATATACACTGGGGAAAAGAATCCCTATTCAATAAACGGTACTGGGACAACTGGATAGCCACATGCAGAAGATTGAAACAGGATCCATACCTCTTACCACACACAAAAATTAATTCAAGATGGATAGAAGACTTAATGTAAGGCATGAAACCATAAGAACTCTAGACCAAAATGTTGGTAGAACACTTCTAGATATTGGCCTAGGCAAAGAATTTACGAAGAAGATCCCAATGGCAATCAAAGCAACAACAAAAGTAAGTAAGTGGGACTTGATTAAACTAAAAAGCTTCTGCACAGCCAAGGAAATAATCAAGAGAGCAAATAGACAATCTATAGAATGGGAGAAAATATTCACAAGCTATACATCCAATAAAGCCCTAATAACCAGAATCTATTAATAACTCAACCAAATCAGCATGAAAAAATCAAACAGCTCCATTAAAAAGTCGGCAAAAGACATGAACAGAAACTTTTCAAAAGAAGATAGACAAATTGCCAATAAACATATGAAAAAATAAATGCTCAATGTCACTAACTATCACGGAAATGCAAATTAAAGCCACAATGTGACATTACCTTACCCGAGTTAGAATGGCTTTTATTAAAAAGTTCAAAAACAATAGATGCTGACATGGATGCAAAGAGAAAGGAACACTTACACACTGTTGGTGGAAACACAGATTAGTACAACCTCTATGGAAAACAGTGTGGAAATTCCTGAAAGAACTAAAAGCAGACCTACAATTTGATCCAGCAATCCCACTACTGGGTATTTACCCAAAGGAAAAGAAGTATTTTTATCAAAAAGACACTTGCACTCAAATATTTATTGCAGCACAATTTACAATTTCAAAGATGTGGAATCAACCCAAATGCCTATCAATTCATGAGTGGATTAAGAAAATGTGGTATATGTACATATGGAATACTACTCAGCCAAGAGGAAGGATGACTTAACACTTTTTGCAACAACCTAGATGGAACTGGAGACCATTATCCTAAGTAAGTACTGCAAGAATGGAAAAACAAACACCACATATACTCGCTATTAAGTGAGCACACATGTGTATAGAGGGAAGTATAACTCAATGGAAATCAACCAAGGGGTTGAGGGGAGGAAGGAATGGATGCTAACCTACCTAATGGGTACAATGAACACCATCTTTGTGACAGGCATACTTACAACCCTGCCTCAATCCTTATAACCAAAATCATTTGTATCCCTGTAATATTTTGACATAAAAAAATTACAAACAATTACATATGCACACACATGTATATATATGTGTGTGTTTATGTGTGTTATAGGTCTGTCAAAATCATCATATAAGTTTTATCTCTATAGAATATTATTTTCTACAAGTAGAGAAAGTGGAGGTCCAGAGAAGTTCAGTAATCTTTGTGAACTTTCCCCATAGGTACTGCCTCCTGAACATTATTCAGTGCTCCTGACACCAGCCCTCGGATAGTTCACTGATCTTTGTTACCTGTCAAGTAAAAGAATGGCTGAATTCTCTAATCTCTGAGGCTGAATTCTCTAATCTCTGAGTCACATTGATTGGGTTAAAATTTATTGGACGTACTTATTGTTCTGGTCAGTCTTTAAAATCCAGGAGATAAAAATAATCTGATCCAATTAAAAGGATGTTTCTCCTCTATTGTGAGAAATTAGCATCTTTTCTTTGTTCCAATTTTCCAGGAATTTTTGCAATAAATTCCAACCCTGGGCCAGTTTATGGCTCTTGTGGTACTTAATTGATTTTAACTGACAGATAGGTCATGCTCAGAAATTCTTCCTCTCTAGGCAAAGAGTTAATAATGATTCATCTTTTCAGTCTCAATTCTAATGTAATTCTTTCCATAAGTGATAAAAATGAGAAGATACAAAAGAAATAACATAATGTTATTTCTTACCACATTCACAGTGAGATATATATATGTACCTGTCTTTATCCCCAGAGGTCCCTAAATATTTCTTATTTTAATTTATTCTCGTATAGACTTGCTACCTAACTGATATTTCCACTCTATTTTTTCTGTCTGTATTTGATGACATCTCCCTCCATCCTTTAGAAGTACCAAAGTAGGAATGGGTTTTTAAGGTAAGCTTTTACTCACCATATTTTCCATGTTATTTTCTATCTCTAGTTGAATGTGAATGAATTATTTTAAATGACCTTCCAAACTATTTGTTAACAATGTATATCACTGTCAAATGACTTGTTTTCACACGAAACAATTATAAGTTAACGTCTCTTTCATCTCAGTACTATTGGGTACATCTTTCTCTCTTTAGAAGTGATTGCTAATACATAATAACAGCCACACCTGACTATGCTAATGAAGTTATTAGTCACTGCATTCGATGCTTCAGAAGAAAGATAAAATTAAGGTTGAATTTGTCTGCCCAACAAAAGAAATGGGTTCCAGAAAACAACTTGACTGTAACGTTTCATAGAATCATCACGGGGATCCGGAGAGTAAGAAATTTTTGTCAAATTGGTCTATATTATCAAAATTATTTGTATTTTGAGACCTTGAAAATTTGTGTTGCTATGTAAAGGACTCCTAAATTATCTACTTGATATGAAAACTATTAAAAGAATATTTCTGGAGCCCTGACTACACACATTCCTGGAGGTGAATTTCCTGATCCAACAGTAGGAGAGAAATAAATCCCTAAATCCTAAGGAAATGTTTGGGATTTTTGAATCTTCATGTTAGGGCTGTAATTTGGGATTTAAAATATTATTTTCCCTAATTTCTTTTTTTGACAGCTTTTACTTTTACATTTCCATTATATATTTGCCAAAACATCATTGAATTAGGAAAGAAATGAAGATATGAAAAGATGGTGGGCTGTGAAAGAATGGTAGAGTCAATGAAGTGGGGGTCCCAGTTGAAATATCATTGAAGTCAGGCTACTGGAGGGAATAATCAGGAAAACTGGAAGCTTGAAATTGAGATTATGGACAGGTTGCAGATATTGGTAATGACAAGATTTAACATTCGACCATGGGAGTGAGTGACTGAGACAGAGTAGAGGACAAGGTCATTGGAGAGAGACAGAATATCATCTCCATGTTTACAAAACTGACCAAGAATTAAGATTGAAATAATGTTGAAGAAGTGACATTGAGTCTCGTAGTAATAATCTCTGAGGAGTGAATGGGATGACTGGGATTGGTAGACAACTATAACATGCAGAAATTCTGGTCTGAGCAGGAATTCTGGCAGGAGCCTCAGTGTTGTTCAGGGCTTAAAATCAGGGAAGGAGGGTCAGTGATCTGGAAGGAAATGAGGAGTAAGGAGGCTACCTACCTCAGCTCTAGGTGTGTTTGTAGGTAGAGTGTAAAAAGAAAAATAGCTTCCACTTGTTAAAGCTTCAGTGGGCCAGTGTCTTTGTGGTATGGCCAAGTTTCAGTTAGAACAACAAGGTAGCAGGAATGCTGGGAGAAAAGATTAAAGATAAAGGGGATGTTAATGTGTTCCAGAGAGTGCAGGGAGTCCAGGAGGGATGAAAGATGGAATCAGACTAGGGAATGTGCAGAGCTAAAGAGGATGAGGATGGTGTGCCCTCCTACACAGTGGCACAGTGATGGGCTCCTCCATTTTAACAGAATAGCATTTCTGGGCCAATACTCAGTTCAGGGCACTCACAAGTCTTTGTGCAGCTCTGCTGGTTCCCTCGACACAGATTCTTGGGCCAGTCTAGAGATAGGGGAGCTGAAAAGACCCAGCACACAAAAAGAGGCCAGCCCATTGCACTCTGTGTCCAGGGGTTTTGCTATTGCTCACTCACTCTTTTATTCATTCAGTATGCCTTACTGGCCCCCATTATGTGCCATGTATTATGCTAGGTGTTGGAGTTTTGCCACTCAGATCCCTGCCCTCAGTATACTCATATTAAGACATGCAAATATATGATTGCAATCTGATGTGATAGGTGCAATATTAAAGCTATGTTCTAGGCAATGAAAGGAGAGAATGAGCAACTAGTAGGGATCAGCTTCACAGAGGAAATGATGGTGATACTTTGAGTTTTAAAGGATAAATAGGAATATGTTAGTCATATGGGTGTGGTGGGACTATTTCTGACAAAGAAATGATATATTTATTTTAAAGTTGGGATAACATGAAAGCTTGCCTTGTGGGGAGTGGCAAGTAGTTCAGAGAACGTGGAGTGGAGCAAATATCACAGGAGTGGAAGGAGATGAGCCCAGAGAGGCAATCAGAGGCCCGTTCACAAAGAATCTGGTGTCACGTGCCAAGGAGTTTTCAGTTAGTCCTTGTGAAAAAGGCTTCATACACATGGTCATATTTGTTCTCTAGAGAGAGCGTTGACTACAGCATGACGGACGGATTTGAGAAGGTTGTGACTTGAGGTGAGGAGTTCAGCTGAAATATTTCACTCAACTTATTTGCTCAACCTGTGTTTATTAAATGATATTTGTGCCCCAAGCACTGTTCCAGGTGCTAGAGATAAGGCAGTGAACAAGGCAGAGAAAACCCTTGTCCTCATTGAGTTATACTCTGGTGTAAATAAAAATGATACCAATTCCTGGTAAGTGATATGAAGAAAAATACAGCCTGATGGTGTTAGCCTGGGCATGAGGATTCGGTCAGACGAATGGTCAGAGAGGTTCCCTCTGAGGAGATACGTTGAGCAGAGCGCTAAAACTGGTGAGGGAACCTGTCTTGTGAAGATGTGGGGAGGGTATCCCAGACAGAGCGAAAACAGCAAGCACGGAAGTGCTGAGAGGGACAGAACTTAGAGAGTTCAAGAAGAGCACAGAGGACATGGGGAGCATAATAGAGGGGAAGGGCATGCCTTTAACCCTCGCTTGGGTGAGGCAAAGACATAAAGTGTAACCATAATGTTTGTACCCTCATAACACCCTGAAATA
This sequence comes from Avahi laniger, assembly GCA_963575035.1. Classification (NCBI taxonomy): domain Eukaryota; kingdom Metazoa; phylum Chordata; class Mammalia; order Primates; family Indriidae; genus Avahi; species Avahi laniger. The sequence continues at coordinate 3,837 of CAUYSK010023596.1, read as the reverse complement.
AAAAAAAAAAAAGAACATGGTAAACACACATTGGTATGGTTATTTGATTAATATTTGCCACCAATACTAGACTGTAAGCACCATGAGGGCAGGCATCCTGTCTGTTTTGCTCAGGGCTGTATCCCAGCATCTAGACAGTGTTTGTCATATAGTAGGAACTCCTAATTTGTTTGATGAATGAATAAATTAATAAACGAATAAGCAAAAAAAAAAGAAAAGCACAGAGGCCGGTGTGGCTGGAGCTGACTGAGCCAGGGAAAGCACTAGGAGAGAGGGTGGAAGACTCCAGTGGATGAGGCCAAACACGTAGGCTACCAGGCTGGGTTTAAATTTAGTTCTAAGTGGGAAGGGATGTCAGAAGTACTTTTGAGAGTGGATCAACTTACATATTAAAAGGTCACTCTGGTGGTGTGAGGAGCAGGCATTGAGGAGAGGGCTTGAACTAGGCAGAAGCAACTGGGATGAAAGACAAGACTGGATTTAAGAGGCAAAATTACCAAGACTTGGTGACGAATTGGATACAAGGAGAAGAATTTATGATGGCTCCTCGGTTTCTGGCATGGTGTCTAGAGGAAGAAGGGCAGATTTAGGGTAAAAGACAGAGTTCAGTTTCATTCAGTAATTGACTTTAGTTGTGATTTTTTTATGTGTGTTTTATATACTAATGAAACATACAGATAGACTTTATCAAAAACAATTGGTCTATAGATCTGCAGCTTGGTGGGAAGTAAAGAATAAAAATGTAGGTTTCTCAATTTGGAGGTTAATGGAGGTCTAATAAGTAATACCCCTCATCTCCATCTGAGTTCTGAATCAACCAAAAAACGAAAGAGAAAGAGAGAGAAAAGACCAAACTGATGTAGCTCACAAAGGAGAATATGGCTCAAATATGCAGACAGGTAGGTACCGTAAGGCTGAGCATCAGAACTACCCACTGGGTGACAGACGAACCACCACAAACCAGCAGATAGCACACAGAACTGAGGCAAGGTGGGAAGATTTGAGCCAAGCATGTGCAGTGCACTCTTTCCACATTTACCAAGTTAGTAACTTACTTGGCTAACGGAAGGTTGAGTAAGTAAGAAGAGGGAAAGCGACAAGGAGGGTTTTACTCCTGGGGACAATTCCACACGGAAGGAACATCAGCGCTGGGGATGTTCCCTCCCTACCTGTCATTCCGTAATGAAATCAGACAAATTGAGGGCACAGGCAGCGAGGAGCAGACAGGAAGCCTGAAGCAGGAACTGAGTGGCACTGGCCACTGCAGGAGGGGTGAGTTGGGAAGGGATCGGGTGGAATGAAGGGGAGGAAGAGCTCAAGAGGAATACATTCTGCCATTTAAGTGAGCTAACTTAATTCTGCCCGTCACTCCAAGAGCTCTTTTAGTGTGATGGTTTTGTGTGAATAAAATTTTGACGTCATGAATATCAGTGTTTTCAAAGCATTTCATATTCATTTATGATTAATACTAACCACTTAGAAAACTGTGAGATAAATAGTATTTTACTGTGATCTTATAGAGGAGGCAATCAGAAGCCAGAGAACTTGAGTAATTTGACCAAGGTCACTCAGCTTAAGAGAAAACCTAGGCCCGAATCCATGATTCCGATGGCCAGCCCGCAGGCAGCACTCTCTCTACGTTGGAAAAATATATGTGGACGATCTCTTTTGGTTCTGTTATTGTTTAAAAGAAGGATGACCGACATGTTCATCTGCTATACTAACAGAATATTAGTGTCCAATCAGTATCTGAGAAGTTATGGCTTTTCAGATACTAATAGGACAATTAAAAAGAAAACATAAGATTTTCTATTTATTGTAAGAGTGAAATAATTGCAGTAAGTTGTTCATGTATTTGACATTCGATTGGTGTCATTCTAACTCTGATATGATTGGGCTTTTTTTGGACTCTTTGTTATAGGGAAAAATTCAAAGCTGGGGTAAAAGTCAAAAAATATGTAACAAAATATATTTTGCATCAGTGCTAAGTTGTGATTTATATAACAATTTCACCTACTTGTTCAAAAATAACATTCAACCTAAGAAAGCCGAAGCTCAGGGTTTTTTTTTCTCAAAGAGTACTTACCCCAAATTGGCAGCAGGACACCCTCCAACATTCCTTAGGCCTTAATTAAATGAGGGCAGGAGAGAGCGTCGGGTTTGGGTTTAGGATAAATATCCCCGCTTGAACAGAAGATGTTGCTTTAATGACTTGGAGTATGTCCAGAAAGCTCAGACTGGCTAGCAGGCAAATATGACAGCTACTGGATCTTGCAGCAATAACATTCTAACCAATTAAAAGCTGAGCTAGAAATAATGGTTTGTCACTGAGTGGTGTTTCAGAAACCAATTGGTCCAGATTAACCAGAGGATTAACTTTTCCAGCTGAATTTAAAGGTCACAGGAAGCTGACTTTAATGAAAGAGAAAGGCATTCAATTAGAAGGGGAAAACTTACATATAAGAAATTGGGTTAATAGATCTTGCTATATTGTTTACAGACAACTAACCAAATTTCTGTCTGATTTTATGGTAGGAGTTCATAGTCAACGATAAATGTGTTTATTATGAAAAAATTAAATGAGCAATCAGGTACTTCTGAAGGATTCCTCTAATGAATAGGGCGTGTAGATGGGCTTCCAGCATCCACAAGTGTGTTCATTTTGAAAAGGGATTCTTAGCAGATAAATCCAGCTACTTTTGACTGATACTTAGCTCTCATGAAATCAAAGTCAAGTTAATGATTTGACCTCTGACTTGTGGGGACACCTGAGATCAGCTCCTCAGATGGCACTTGCATGGATAGGACCATGCCAGCAGTCCACTCTTATCCGAGCCACTGAAACAGGTGAAGAAGACTTCGGTGCCTTCAGCACTACTTGCCAATCTTTCGCCCACTGTATCACTGATGAGTTTTCCTCATTGAAAAGACCATTTCTTTAATATTCACAAGAGTGAATCTGCACTAACCTCCCCCCACAGAATCCAATTGCGGGAAAATGTGCCCATCAACCCCTCATACACATAGTGAAAGTAGCTTGCTGTGGGTGGAAGAATCTTGAAATAGAGGAGGTAAGCATTAAGTGATTAAACTTATTTCCTGTACCTAGCACAATGCCTGGCACATAGTGTGTTTTAATAAACATTTTTCCAGAGAACAGGGGAGGACTTGAAGAGAGGAAGGGAAAGGACGCTTGGTCTGAGGGAAGCAAGGTATTGCCACTGACAGTAAGGAATTAGAATGGCCAGACAACCCAGTCAATTTGTTTTTGTCATATATGTATAGAACTTGAGATAAGTGAACTGGCTTTTGAAATGAAGAGTAACATAAGGTGTGTGCAGGACGTTACAGAAATATGCCACCCCGATTGGTTAAAGGAAGCCTTTTGATCCTTCTCTGTGGTATGTGTCAACAGCCCCCAGTAGACACTGCTTGATCCTGTCCAAGCCAAGCAGGGATTACACTGTATCTATCAACAGACACCCAGAGAGCCATCAATTTCCTGGACACTGCCCTCTGATTGGTTGGCTCAATGTTTGGTCCAGCTGGAATGTTCTTCCAAATGGGATTGAACACTCAACAAAAGCTCCTTATGGATGGAAACTACATTTTATGCCTAAATTCAGGTGCAATTTTCAATCGGAGTGCATTGGTTTGGCTATACTGTCAAGAAATCAAATTTTTTTTTTTTAACAATTGACACACCCCTGGCTAAACTCACGAAGAACAGAAAAGAAAAAACTCTAATAAGCTCCATCAGGAACAAAAAAGGAGAAGTTACAACTGATGCCGAGGAGATTCAAGATATAATATATGAATATTACAAAAACCTTTATG
>CAUYSK010023594.1:0-10035 GCA_963575035.1 Avahi laniger | reverse complement strand
AGACAGGTGGCCAATCCATGTCTGACAGGTTAACATACTTTAAATCGAAATAATATTTTTCTCCCTAATTATTGTCATCTGATTTGGAAACTATAAAATGAAAAAATACAGGTCCTTGGTTGTAGAGGTAAGAATCACCTTTTGAAACTCATCTCACCTGCCTCTCACCTTTACCTTTGAGAACCACCATGCTAAGCTCCTTGGGTAGTAATGAAATGAAATAGTAAAGGCTCTGGTCTCAAGTACCCATCAAGTTCTATTGAGAAAAGCTTAGGATGGTCTTGGGATCATCTCAGAATCCTGACCACACCTTAAAAATGGGTGATATCCGATATTATGTGGTCACTTTAAAACCTAAATAAATATTTTATGAAAAGCACCACGACTCTCTAGATTAAGACTACCGATGCTCAATCCTCCACCCAATACCCACAATTCAGAGATTCGTTTCTAGTTTAGTTTCTCTGACCTTGATATTATTTGCATTGAAGACTGACCCTTGTGCTTAAGGAATAAAAATTCAAACAAATCAAAATCAAAACAAAACCTGAGTAAGACTTATTAGTCACCCCTTAAAAGGAAGTAAGAAAAAGCCTCCTTTACTTCATGCCTGAGATATAAAAGTGTCTCAAAAATAAGCTAATTTATATCTTTATATTTATACGCTATGCCAGAACTAGTCTAGTAATGTTTAATTATTAGACAAGGATGCAATTTTATTATATATTTTAAAATAAGAACTATCCCTGCTCCTCTTCTCCCACTTCCATTCCCCAAAGCTGTGTATTCTTTTGTCCAAATACACATTTCAAATTTAAGTCTCATTTTTTCCTAGTAAAATGTAAAGTCCTTTCATAATGATTAGAAAAAAGAACCATGAATATAGCACTGACATTGACTATAGAAAAAATTTTAAAAAACAACAAGCAATAAAATAGGTGGTTATGGTTGTTTTCATCTCTAAATCAAGCGAGGAAAATCTTTTCCAGTGATAGGTAAGTTTTATAGAACACAGAAAATATGTACAGAAAAATTACAAAAATACTAAGTACTGTTACAGATGACTGGATTGGCATTTAACAGGCTGAAAGAAACCAAATCAATCTCAATCTTGCTGGGGTCAATTCGGGTGCTCAAACAAATAAAACAAATTTTTTTCTTTATGTTTGTGTACTAGAGGTGCTAAAATATTAACCAAGTCTGCAAATGTCATGCACAATGAAACCATTTATAAATATTAAAACATATTTAAAATATATATTTGTATCAAAATCTGCTTAATAAAAACAGATAGCTGATGTAATAAATCATTAGGACAATATCACCAGGGAAAAATAAAATATAAAATGCCATAATTCAAATAAAAGCAGGGAGAGGAAGAATGGATGAAGCAAGATGTTAAGGTATACTTTGATCATCTTAATCTCAGAATTTATAAATGACACTAGAACAAAATCTGCCGCTATTACAATCAAAATATTATAGGTAAAATAGGTTCATATAATTTTCTTACAATAACTTTAAATCACTGTTTTCCTTCCAAACCACATGATCTAGTCTGACACATGCAGATCACAAGGCCAAATTAAAATAAGACAACACTGCAAATATATATAATATGCAATTAATCATAAAGAAATAAGAGAATCGGAAATACAGCATAAAATTATAAATGCTTCATAATTCAGAAAAATTGGATTTCTGCATGCAAATTCAGTGTCTAAGAGTTAAGACACCAGAAGATTATCAACTTGGCTTTTTGTTCTGTAAAAACAAATTGAACAGGACTCTGAGTATCTGTACTGGAATAATCTGTACCAGAATAAAGAAAATTTATATTTAAAAGCTTACTAGACACTTGTTCTATTACAAAGACATGTTCCGGTATTCATGTGCAGTGTTTTGTAAAGTACTTTATTTCCATTAGCATTACAAATTTTTGTTCTTCAGCAAATCAGCAAGAGAATAATGGCACGAATCAATATCATACTCTTCATAGCAACTAATATTAGGTCATTTATTATAGCAAAGGCCACTAGAATCTCAGCTAAAGTTATATCAGGCATTTCCATTTGAACACCATTTTTTTTTTTTTAAAGAATGCATCACAGGTTGAATGAGTGTTTTTCTTTTATAAGTCTGCATAGGCTAAAGTACCTTCAACTTCTTAAAGCAGACAGTAAGTGAACACACATCTCAAAGAATGTCAGTTATGCCTCCTAGGGGCCTTGCCACCAACTACAACTATATGAAACAACACATTTCTGCATTGAAAGTATGGAGACAGGGAGAGACTTGTGAAAGAGAAAAGGGTGACATAAGTAACTAAAATTATATCAAAGCCTTTCAGCCCCAACAGCTTTGCTACAGGGGCCAGAAGATTACCAGTGTCCCCTAAGAGGGATGAGGTGGAGAGAAGGTGAAAAGTGCCACACTTGATGGAATCACCCTATGTCCTCACTGCTATACAAGGAACAAGTGACTGAATTTCCTTATGCTTCACTCCTTGCTTTGTCCCACGAAGTGGCAACCTGTCATGGGGCTCCTGTTGACAACCTGAAAGCAGGCTGTTGGCTCTATTGTTAGAGTACCCTGTATACGGAGGAGTTCCCAGGCAGCAGGAAGTGACCTACCCCAGTGGAGTTCCTAACCTATGCATTACTTGGTGACAGAGTTTTCTGTTTATTACTTAAAAATAAAAGTCCAAATAACCAATCTATCCAGGAATGCTTTCATTTTTAATTTGCCACTTTACTATTCTAATTTCCAAGACTTATTAAAAAGATATAAGGTAAATCACAAGAATATTAAATGTTACCTCAAAAAACTCAAGTGACATGGAACAAACAGATTTTCCTTTTAGATAGTTGTGACTGATTCAGAAATGTCATTGTTATTCCATTAGGTTAGTGGCCAAATATAGATAAGTAGAACAGTTCAATGCTGTTAAATACATGATCAGTCTAGAGCGCTTAAAATTAAGCCCAATAGCTCTGACACTCTGGAAGAAAAAAGAGGAACAAATCCCTTAGGTCCCAATGAAACACTGCAAATAGATAAGATACGGATACAGTGTGTTTTGCATATTATCGTTTGTCTGAAGACAAACCCTTTCTGCCTCACAATATTAAAATTCACAAAGAACAGTAGTTTTTAATCTGAATCACTCAGTCATAATTTAATACTTTCCCTTTCTGATCACAATGCAGAATCATTTCCAGTCGGCTTTGTGAGCACTGTAAGGCAACTATTACAAGTATTTCGGAGGAAACCTCATGCTTTAATTTCAGCTGATTCACAAAACAGGCCTTACAAAAGGGGTATTTTAGAATTACCAGTTCTTTGTGAGCAACCAAATGACTTTCCCTTTCTTTCCTCAATTATAATGTTCTTGCTCAAAAAGAAAAGACACCCAGAATGCCACAAAAGACTTGAGAAAGTAGTGGAGTAAGCAGAAAGTGAGGAGCCAGCAGGGACACCACGAAGTGCTTACACTAAAGCTTAGGCATTTTTTCATCAGAGAGGTCTTATTTTTAGCCAGTTTACTCTTATTTTACATTTAATTCAAATAAACTTGGTTACCATGTGTCTACACTCCCACGACAATGAAAACAGCAAACTAGAAATCAGGGCAGAAGCTACTAGGGGTGAGACAAAATAGCCCCAGAGCAATAAAAATTGATAACAATTACTAGACAATAAAAAGAGGAGGAAGGAAAATTATAAAAAATACAATATGAAATGAAAGAGGCATATCAATCTGGGGTCTTTTTCATTCAGATGAAGAGGTACATTCTCTTCCACAAGCAAGTGGAGGTAATTTTACAGCATGGGCCAAAACAACACTTCTAGTTTCTGAGAAGTTTAAAAAGCCAGAGACTTTTTGAAATATTTCAACAAAAATTGGATAAATTTTTAAAAATAATCTGAACATCTAGTGATTTTCCAAACCCTTACTTATCCAGAAAATCATTCCTTAAAAACAATCATCTCAGGGAGTTCCAAATAATTAGGGCATACATAAAAAAAGAAGGAAGGATGGATGTTGTGCAGTTTGAGGCCTTTGAGGGGGGAGGCTCACTTAAATCATATTTATCAAACCCACTCCCTGTCCATTCCCCCCATCTTCCTCCCACCAATAAACCCTGAAAATATCTGCCTACCAAAGACTATATTAATATTTAAATTATTTTTACCAGCTACAATATACTTTTCCACTACCTCTATAATATGCAGTTCCTCCTTACCTTCTTGTATATTGTTGGTCCATCCACCTTTGTGCTCAGAATGACCACTACTTTATAATCATCGGAAAAGTGGCTTCAATTCCAGGTTAAAATAGGTACTACAGTGGGGCTTGTTGGAAGTCAAACCCAAAACATTTACTAGGAGGGTCTTTCATTGAACAAAGAAATCCTATTCTGTTTCCAAGGGGGATAAAAAGACGAGCCTAACCCTGGTAACCTTAACACAAAAGGAAGCTAAAAAGGCAGGGACTCGATAAGAACAAAGGATTGTGCTTTCTGATGACATCAATACGTATTAAACACGATATGTTACACATCCTTCTATCAATATCTGAGATGATAAATTTGCAAATTAATACTACATTGGCCATAACTGCATAAAATTACAATGGCACCCGCTTTAGAAGAGATTTTGATTTATATAATGGTAGTGACTTTTATGTGTTTAATGTTTCTGAAACTAAAAGAGGAGATGAGCCACTGTGAGCAAGCAGAATACAATGTGAGAGAAATAATTACGCTTGTGACCTCATGCCCTATAAGGTCACTCTGCATCGCAGGCCAAAGGAAATCAGGAACCATCAGCATTTACCTCCGAGTAGTCACTGATAGAAACGAAGGGCAAGTGTGAGTGTATTTCATAAACCAGCAAGTGCTTGACCTCATAAAAAAGTCAATTATCAAAATGCTACATGTAGAATGTCACAAATAAGAAATATATAAAATAGGGTTCTGTACAACATCTGTACTTCAAAAGAAATCTGAGACAACTCATAACATTTATCTTTGTCCAAATTGTAATACAACAGTTTCACAAAATAACATTAACCCCTATTTAGTAAGAATAATCAATAAACTTTTAAAAAGTGTTTTGGAACATAGAAGTGACTACATATACATGCTAAAGAGGACTCAGGCAAGATCTGAAATATTTGTGTAAGTCAGTATTACGAAAATGTACGCAGTATGTATTGTTTGAGTCCTATTACCATTAGAATAGAAATCACAATGCACCATCCTCAACTTTTCTATCAGAAATTAGGCATCAGAAGTTTATATACTCACAGTTGTAAAGGATAAAATGTTTCCTGACTAGATCAAGGACAGAGCTCCATTACTCGAAGCAAAATTCTTGTATCACTCAATTAGGACTTGATTCTTATAAAAATCTGTGAATTGGCTTTTCAGTTAAGGTGAACTATTGCTCCTTTTTCTTCCCAGTAATCTCCAGTGTACTGCCAGAATCTCTGGGCCACATAAAGTGAATTCTGAGGCAGCAGCAATAAGAACTATGGAAACCAGCATGGGCAAGAGAAGGGGGACAGCCAGCCAACATTCACCACTTGCACTGTGTACTGTGCTGGAAGCTTTACAATGTTTCTCATTAAATGCTCTCAAGAGTCCTGAGAGCCAGGCACAGTGACACACTTGTAATCCCAGTTGCTCAGGAAGCAAAGGCAGGAATATCCCTGGAGCCCGGGAGTTCGAGTCCAGCCTGGGCAACATGGCAAGACCCCCCCATCCCTTTAAAAAGAGAGAGAGAGAGAGAGAGAGAGAGAAGCAACTGACATTGACCCATTCCTTTTCTTAGGTTCTCAAACCTGTGAAAGGCTTTTTATTGCATAATTTACCTATATAAAATACACAAGATCTGAGTCAATAAGATGAGTTCACTTGAATTGTCACTTAGTCCTAGCCCAATCACTTACTGCCTGTGAACTCAGAGAAAGTTACTACCCACTTTAAACCTCTGACTCCAGGTCTCTAAGAGGAAGGCCTATCACAGGCCATCAGCCCTCCATGTCATTCTGCTTTTCAGGTAAGAGCATTTTCTGAGTTTTAGGCAAATATCTAATAAAGGCACTCTGAGACAAAGCTCAGTCATAAGTTAGGAGCTGCCAATATTGCTTAGGAAATTACAGCAGTTTTTAAATGTTTCGAAAGATTAAATTGTAAGAAAATATCTGATGAATGGTATATTTAGCAGATCTATTGTTTAAATATTTTCCCTACTTTGTGATGAAGAAGATTCCTACGCTAGAAACAGGTTTTAAGTTTCTAAAGCAATGCTTTATAGTGTAACTTGCTACAATGATCATCTCCTCAAACATTAGCGACAATGGTAGAGGCGATTTCAGTACAAGCATGTGGGTGGCAGGTGTGGGCTGTCTACCAGCTGGCTCCATAACCTTTTGATCCCTTCGGACAGCAAATCTGTTCAACAGCCCTATGTGGTCATTCCTCATTTGTTGTATGCTTTCTTTTCCTTTCATACATTCAGAATCCCTACTCCTTTAGAGCTTGACGCCCTTTTATTAAAATAGAAGGCTCCCAGTAAAGCAAACTGAAACTAATTCTACACTCAGTCAGTACAAAAGTTCCAGAAAAGATTAACATATTATTTCAAGAGTTGTTAGTGTGTGATGTTTTAGTTACATGGGCAATGCATGTTTGTTTATTCTTTTCCTAAAAAAAAAAAAAACAATTACAGTAACTGACAGGATTAAAATTTAAGTAAGCCAGCATTTAGTTAATAATGAAGCACTCCAGAATACTATAATTAAATACAAAGGACTTAATTACATAAATAGAAAGGTTTAAATGTGACCTAAGAACAACCCAACTTATGTTTAAACAGTGATGATGAGAACCATTAAAGAGTAATATTCTAACAATTATTTTTCTGCTCCATTTTGTTGTTGTTAAATATAATACGGCTGGAAAGGACACTGTCTGAAAGTAATATTAGTTAAGCCCAAAACCTAATCATTCTTCCACCCCAATTAAGGTCTAAGGACGCTGGAGCAAGCAGCATAGAATAAATAGTGGTTAAGACAATGAGTGTTTGAGTCTGACAGTCACTTAGTAACTGAGGGGCCTTCAGAAAGTTTCTTAATCTTCCTGGCCTCAGTTAACTCACCTGAAAGGAAACAAAAGGGGTAGGGGATAGAGGGGGGTGATGACAATAGTACCTACTTTCCAAGTTTATTGTCATGGTTAAATAACATAACAAAGATGAGGTACTTAGCAAAAGCCTGACACAGAGAAAGTATCCAATTAATGGCAGGTATTATCATTATTTTACTTATATTTATCCTCTCTGAACCCACTAACAGACCTCTTGCTTAGCAACAGAGGCCTTTCTATCATTACTTCAGGGAGTAATATGTGGCTATAGTATGTCCTCAACTAACTCATGCTCTCCTTTCCGGGAACAAAATAAAATGACATCCACCACCAGTGCTAATGGCCCCTCTCTTCCCAAACTGTCAAGAATACAACACTGTGCTAATCTGTGGTGTTTCTTAGACCTTTACATGCAATCAGTAATCAAGCGTTAGAAATTATTTTTTATTCTACCCCATCTACATTTAGGTCTGGATCCCCTATCCCTTTCTGTAATAGTCCCCTAGCTACTTATTCTACTTTAATCCATTCCCCCACTTCACATTAGTCCACCATTCTAAGTGAAGATGTCTTAAAAATGTTTCTTAATATTTTCATAAAAACATTCTCCTTTTAAAAGACTCTCTAGTGATTTGCAATTTTCTAGTTTCACCTTCAACCAACACTAAAGTACTATACTTATAGTTTGTACTTAACTCTGGTTTATGATGAGCTGATCATCTAACTGGGCAATATTTTCTCAAATATTATAAAGTGAATGCCCACAAGTCATAAACAAAGAACACTTTTCCAGACTATCTAGTCAAATATTCACGAGATCTTTTTCCCCAATTTTTTTTTTTACATTATGGAAATTTATTTTAAAATCTGCACATATTTAAAAAAGAATTTTAAACTTAATATTTTACATAGAGTCCATATGTCTACAGGCCTGGTTTTCAAAATTTAATTTCCTATTATTAAAATGGAAACATTCTCAGCAAAGCAAAGGAAAACTAACATTCACTGAGTACTTATTCTATTACTCAAACAGTTAAGAATTTTAATAGAAGTTCTTAATGTGTGATGTTTATATGTGAAACATATATTTGAATTTTTATAGACTATACAGTATTTATTTAAAAAATTCAGTGCTTATTATGGACTAGGTACTGTCGGGTGTACTCAGAAAGATTAACTCATTCCTTACACATAATAACCCTATAAAGTCCTACTATCATCTTCATTTTATCTGTGACAAAACTAACGCTAAGAAACCTTAAGTAAAGTGCCCAAGGTCACATGCCTATATAAATATTGACTATAGTCACCACTGGCAAACATTTGGTAGAGTTGGACCAGTTATAACAGCTATGACCCTTTCTGAATTTTGTTTCCATTTTCTTTCTTGTACAATCATATACTGTCTATCTTGACATGTGCAATGAGTATTTCACTACCAAGAATAACTAGTATTGGCAAAAGGTCAGTTAAAATGATTCCACCTAAAACCCAGGCTAAATTTTCACAGTAAACATTTTTTTAAACATATTGTTGAGACTTAATCTTTAAAAAATGAAACTAACTTATCTTATAATCAATATAACTTAGGTTAAAATTTTACTTGTAAACATTTTATAGAAGAATAAAGAATTAGTCAAATGCTGAATTAGAATGAGCACACTTTTTCTGAGAAGAAAAAAACTGTGATAACACACTATAACTTTTTTCCAATGTACATCTGACCTAGCAGTATGATTACAAAGGTTTTATTTTGCAAGAAATATTCAAAAACTTCAACAATTTTCCCAATATATTCAAATTATGATCTTTTGGAAGACCCATCAGTTAAAATCCTTGCTAGTTTTCTCTTTTTCAATAATACACAGATCTAACTCTACCAGATCTTTGTTTTTAAAGAAGTCACAATTCCAACTTCAACTTGCAAGGGATGGTATATTTGTACTTGCATATCACCAGATCAATGTCTAACAAGTTGGCATCCATAAGTATAACAATGCAATGGGCAGAGACAGATGTTAGTGTTAAATACAGGATTTTTGATTGGGAATTAATTTTATGAGGGGTCAGTTCGTTAATGAATATTTTGATATTAGATAGCTTTTTTTTTTTTTTAACCAAATGCCCAACTATAGAGAGTCAGAAAATAAAAAAAGAAGAACTTGAGGATCCTTTTTATTCACTTTAAGGTTAACCACTCGTTTTTGTTGATAGGTGGTAGCATACATATCTGTGAGTTTGGGTACTTTTCCACATATGCTTGCAAACAAACGTTGTAGAAAAGCATGAGAACTCTTACGTGATATGACATGGTCCATGTACTGAGGTAAATAAGGAGCCCAGGCATCGATGGTTTCTTTCCGTCCTGCCTGCTCAATTCTTCTCAGTTCTGCTAGAAGCAGGGCCTGCGCAGCTTCTCTTACCTAAGAAATCACAGATTCAAATGTAAAAATAGAAAACAGATCAGTTGATGAGGTGAGTGTTTATGAACTAGAAAGTCCATAATGGAAATAAGTTAGAAAAAATTACCGTATTTATTTACATGAGAAAAACTACTAACCAAATAATGAATTAAGTACTTAAAAGAGGAATAAACCAAATGCTAGCAAATTATCAAGGGTATTTTAATTAATGATCTCACTAAAAAATATTTTAACACAGGCCGGGCGCGGTGGCTCACGCCTGTAATCCTAGCTCTCTGGGAGGTCGAGGCGGGCGGATTGTTTGAGCTCAGGAGTTTGAAACCAGCCTGAGCAAGAGCAAGACCCCGTCTCTACTAAAATTAGAAAGAAATTGATTGGACAACTAAAAATATATATAGAAAAAATTAGCCGGGCATGATAGCGCATGTCTGTAGTCCCAGCTACTCGGGAGGCTGAGG
>CAUYSK010023593.1:0-97807 GCA_963575035.1 Avahi laniger | reverse complement strand
AAGGACAAGAAACCATTTTATTCCTCTAAATGACATTTGTGTGATCTAAAATAGTTAAAGCAGGTTCCAATGTGCTTAATATAAAAGATGCATATTATAGTTAATCTTTGGATTGGTGAATATAATGCATAGGGTAGTATGAGGGAAAGAAATTACTTAATGGTGCTGCAGTGATGGCCCCGATTACATGTCTTATAAGATTTTTAGTAATATACAAGGAATTAATATCTGGTCCAAAAAGAGCAACTAGCATAGAAACAGAGCAATTAACCAAAAAATGCTGTTTTATGCAATAATTCTTGAGACATTTTGTTGAACGACCTGAGCTTTATCCTTCACTCTGCTTTCTGTGTGGCCTCAGGCCAATGAATTAGTCTATGAAACTTTTTTCTCACTGGATGAATCATATGAAAATAAAACTTTTAGTTCTGTGGTGCTATCCTGAGAAATATAGTTTAACATCTAGAAAGTATAGTAAAAGAAGAGATTATTACAATTTAGCTGTCACTACTACAGTGTGTTATATAATATAAAGTATGGTGATAGGACAAAGATTAGCCTTAAAATTAGTGCTGAGTTGGAGCCTGTGTCACTTAGTATGAACACGTATGACTTTTACTGGATGTCTGATGGCTAATCATAAGGTTGAATCACTAGTGAGTCCATCTACTTGTTGCAATCAGGGGAATCTCTGACCATCTATTGCTTGACTCTTAGTATTTGTGACTGCTTAAATAACGATAATGCCTAGGTTTGCTATTTAAGGGCTGAAAAATGGAAGAGAAGATTTATCTTCCCAAATGCAAAGTGATATGGGACTGTGATCTCTTAGTTTTCTGAGTGCTGATGGGTAGTGCCCTGAAAGTGATTGGATTTCTGAGTGCTGATGTGGAGTACCCTGAAAGACCTCAGAGGACATGTTTAAACTGAGGTATGAGGGAGGTTAGATTTCAAGCACTGAAGTTCCATTCTTGGCAGTAATTTCTGTGTTCTACTGGGGATGCAGAAGCTTATAGCAGCCATAGTACCAGAGTCCAGAGGAGGTTAGACAAGAAGATTCCCAATGACTATGTTGGGTTATTTTATAGAGACCCTTTCTCCATTTTCCAAGTGGAAGTGTAAGCCTAGATCTTTGCAGGTCCCTAGAGAGCTCACACAGGCTCTAATAGTGTCTAAGCTGGATTTTCCTGGTAGTCCAGCATGATGAGATCTCTGAGGTGGATATCAATTATTTAAACAAAATTAAGAAATGCAATGTGTATTATACACTGAATCTGTGGACTGAGTGATGCCTCCTATATTTATTTGGAATGTGCTAAAATTTAGTCTTTTCAAATATTATTTAGAAAACAATAGAAACAATTATGATTAAAAGATGCAGGGAAGGGAAATGAAGAAAGTACTTTTAGGTGAAGAAAAGACATGAGTCAGTCCATATAAAACTTGCACATTGTTTTCTGGGCAGTTTGCTGGGTCTTTTTATCTCCCTCCAGGTCAGTCAACTGCCATGCCCATTTTCAGGTTCAGTGTCTGTTTAGATATCTCCTTCTCTTTGCCACCCTCTCTTCCTTTTCATCTCACCCAGGCTGCATAGGGGATTGACACAGTCAATGAATTCTATTTGTAGCCCCTATTAACCTAAGAAATCTACATGCACCACAAGAAAGGGACCCACCCCTTTGCCAAAAGTCAGTACACTAATTCAGCCTTTTTCACATCAAAACTAAAGGACCAGGGCCTTCCAAGGCCATTTTCAACTGATGTTAGGATGAAATAGTATAATAAAAAGGGGGTAACAGGAACAAAAATACTGGTTTTCCACATGTCCTGTTAGGCTTCTTGTGTAAATGAAAACTTGCTAAGGATATTTTATTTAGATAAGCCTTGAGTTGGCTGTTTTCCTCTATTGTTTAGATTGAGAGGATTAAGAGTACTGTCACAGTAGACACAAAAATACTTACCCACTTTCAAATCACAATTGCACATTTCCAAGGTTACAGAATTTACAAGAAATACTGCTATTTCTCCAAAGAACTCAGTACCTTACACAAGTCATCCAGTTCAACTGATTTATTATCCAGTGTGATTTAAAATTAGACGGAAAAAGAAGCAGGGCGAGAGTGTTTTGCCTGTTCACGATTCTACTGAATTGGGTGCATAAATCTACTCATAGTTATAATGTACCCATTTGGATAAATGCTTTTACTTAAAGAGGTTGCTTTTGAGTTTATAGTATATTGTGTTTTAGACTAATTTTAACAAATTCTATGTTATTTTTAAATGTACCTTGTGATATATATGAAGGCTTTGTCTTTTTTTTCAGAATGGAACCTCTAAAATCAGACTTCTCTGCTTACTTTTTACATGTTATGAATTATTCATCATTTATTCATTGTGAACCAAATAGATTGATATTACAGAACTCATAAAACAGGTAGTAATACAACACTAAATCAAAGCCAACTGATTTTAAAGCAGACCTGTCTTGTTTTCATGTGTTTCTTATTCTAGAGATGTTGTCAAATGGTACCACAACATTTGTAACAAATCAAAAAGCAGATAAAAATTTACTTTACTATTTTTCTTCAACTTTATCATATACACCAAATGTCATGCTTTAAAGCTTGAAAGTCTACTGAAAACAAAGCTGAATAGAAGCATTAAAGTGGCTCTCTAAGCTAGAAATGTGTTTTAAATAATTTTATCAGTTTCTTAGGATTAGTTCAAATTCTCATTGTCTTTATTTCTAATTTGAAAATGTTTATCAATATTTATTTACTCTTTTTATCATAAAAGTTATTTATTTTAATGAGTTATGAAAGTATTTGGCAGTAGTGGAATATAAACAAGTCCTGTTTCTTAAGTTAATGGAAGTGTATACTTCCAGTAGCAGAGCCTAAAGCCTGAGAAAGAGTTACATACACAGTGTGACTGGGACTTGGGGAAACTCAGTTCTAGATAAATACACTTAGTCTAATGAATTTTAGACAATATGGACTTGGGAAAGGGTCAGGACCCTGAAGAGTTTCAGACATGGTGCAGCTTCTCAAAGAAAATATTTCACCTACCTGGGTATGCATGTAGGCATGGATATTGACATGTATTTATTCCCTATTTCATTCCAAAGTAATTTGATGTAGATTTTAAAAATCTATAATATGTGATCCATCCCAAAATTGATTACTGACAAGAAATATTGAGTAATAACCAAATAGAAGACATCATTCTGAGTTCTTTATATGAATGAATTAACTGACTTAAAGCAAACCTCTGTGAGTGTTCATCGTGAACACTTTATAAATCTAGAAACTAAGACCCAGAGAGTATATGCATTTGCCAGTTGTCACCCAGACAGAACATTGTCAGATGGGATATAAAATCAGGCATCTGGCTCCAAAGATTGCTAAAGGGAAAATAAGATCATAATTATAAAGCAAATTACTTTTTCTTACAAGTAGAATTTTAGATATATTGAAGACACAAAAACCATTTGCAATTATTATCTCAAAATATGGATTTTGGTCAGTTAGTTAACATATTGTCATCTCTTTAATGATTTTAGCTTGATGAATGTTTAAATATTTTTGTCCAAATTTATAAATTATTTTCAGTATGAGTATTGGTCTTCGTAAGATTGACAACCATTACTAGAAAGTGGAGTATTCAATGTGTACTTTCTGTTCATTGGACTAAAGATAGATCCTTTTGCTTTGACACTTACTACAGAAAAATCAGCTTATGCTTCCTGTTGCTCAAAAATGCACACACATACAAAAACTGATTTCAGGATAGATGACATTGCATCTCTGCACAGAAATAGGTAGAAGTACCTGCTTAAACAAGAGTTCTGAATCTTTTTCAATGTATGCCACACAGGCAATAGGTCATTGCTTTTAAAGCTATGTTCCCTGTATGGGTAAGGTTCAAGAGAGTGGTAGCAAGGTGGAATTGGGGGTGGATAGGAAGGGCAGGGTGGTGGACTGGGTTTCAGGTCTCGCTTCTTCTTTAGTTATCCAGTTCAGCTTTAATGTAAATTTCATTTAAGATCCAATTGAAAAAATAAGCCTACTAATGAAAACAGTTAAATAGTTTGATATTATCTTCCAAATTCTTCAATGATGAATCTACCCCAACTCCAACAATATTCCTTTCCTGAGCAAGGCAGCTGCTAGTTCTGTCAAGCAATTGGGACTTGCAGGGTAAAAATGTAGTCATTGGCTTACACAGGTTCTGAGCATAAGAGTTTTTATGGGTTCTTCTCATCTCTGGACTTTATAAGACCCTGTGAACTAAGGTAAGAACACTGTGGATAAGTATCTGAATGCAGGACATCTGGGAAGAGCTTGGCTCAGAAGCCCTTGGACCTCACTGGAGAAGAGCAAGATTTTCCCTCCTCAGTAAGTCTGGTTCCTTTTCATCAAAAGAAGCTGAAAATCAGATGGAAAACAGATGGCCTCAAGGTGCCTCTGACATTAAGGATTTGAAGCTGAAGAAAGAGAAGCTTCCTGTTACTACCTAAAGAATTGATTAAGGGTTAACTATTATTTTAAGGATTAAGCCATTGGTGGAGAGATCATCGTAGCTCAAACTATTTGTAGAACTCATGCAACTTTAGGTGCCAGAGCAAATCTACACAAACCCCAAAGAAAAATAACATATAAGTGGTCAGGAAAAACTGAGTAGAGTATTTGGGAAATGTTGCTCAAGACCAACGCATATAAACGTTAAGAAGAAAATGTAATTAGAACACTCACAGAGGTTCAAGAGCAGTACAAAAATATTGTCGGCAGCTGAAGTATTAAATACACTCGATTTTTAAAAATCAAAATATGAATTGAAGAAGACGGTCACACTATCAATGCCTGATCTTCAAGACCTGGAACATCCATTGAAATTTATATTTCAAAACATAAAACAGAAATACATATAATAATATGGTTTAGCAGGTGCTAGTTGTTATTTTCTTTCTCCTTAATAATAGAAATCTCATTTAATTTAAAGCAATCAGAAGACACCCTGACCAATGAAGATACAAGTTGGCATTAGTATGGTAGAAAAAGATCTTGGGTACCTGAAGACCTTAGAACCACCATATCTGAACTGAACTACCTTACCTTTGGTCTATTATAGGAGAGAAAAATAAATTTCTACTTTATACAAGCCACTCTTATATAACTGAAACCAATCTGAACTTACATTGATGACAGCCGTATGATAATTGTAAGTGAATTGGAAGCCAATTTTAAGAGGCCTATTGTGAGAATGTTTGGAGATGAAAAAAAAAAAAATGGAAGACAAAAATGTGAAAGAATTAACTAAAAACACAAGGGAATGGCATTTTCCTGAACTGAAGAAACACGTGGGTCTTTCCTAATGAAATGAACTACAGAGAGGTTGGTGAAAAAACAAATAGACCAAAAAACAAGCTTAAGTCAGCCAGCAAAGGACAAAGCAAAAACTGTTAAATGACTTAATTAAAAAAAATTAAAATGTTTATATATATTTTAACTACAAAATAAAGAAAAAGAGAATTAATCAACATTTTGTTTTTACTACTTGGAATTTAAGAATGTAGTCTTCAATAACACTTGATCATGTAGAAATTTATAAATGATGACAAAATAAATTGAAGGAAAATTCATATCAAAACTTATGAAAAATCTAAAGAGTTGTGATTTTCAATGCCTTCATTTTTAAAGAGAGATAAACTTTTTTTTTTTAATTTCAGGATATTATGGGGGTACAAACATTTTGGTTACATGTTATGACTTTGCCTCACCCAAGCCAGGATTAGAGGCATGCCCTTCCCCCATCCAATGCTCACCGCTTCTAATAGATGTGAGTTCACCTACTCCCAACCCCAGATAAACATTTTTTAAAAATTAGATGAGAGGCTATTAATTATGGGAGAAAGTAACAGAATAAAAGAAATATAAACATTAAAATAAATGATTAAATAAATTAATCAAATTAAATAAATGATAATAGAACGTATACTAACAATAAAATAAACATATTCAAAAACTGATTCTTTGGATAGACCTATAGTATATCCTTCCCTTACAGAAGCGGTCCCCGACCTTTTTGACACCAGGGACCGGTTTCCTGGAAGACAGTTTTTCCAGGGATGGAGAAGGGATTACGAGTTGGATATTCATGGAGAGCACGAGAGCTGGATCCTCCCAGGCTCCGTTTGCAGAGGGGTTCGCGCTCCTATGAGGGTCTGATGCCAGTGCTGATCTGAGGGGGGGAGCGATTTCAGCGACAGGGAGCAGCTGTGGGTGCAGGTGGGGCCGCCGCTTGACGCCTGCTGTGCCGCCCAGTTCCCAGAGCACAGGTCTGCGGCCTGAGGTTGGGGACCGTAGCCTTATAGCACCTATTTGGGATGAAAAATGAAAACAAAGATTTAAGACTAGGATTATAAATGGAAACAAAGCCAAAGATATAAAATTATTAAAATATTATAAGCAGATTGCTTCCCATAAATTTATAAAAATTAATCTGTAAACCTTAATGAAATGAATAATTTTCAGCAAAATATAAAATATTCAAGTTTACCCAAAAAGAATCATACAGCTTGAATAAGACAAATAGTATTCCCTTCTTTTTTCTTTCCTTCCCTTCTCTAACCTTCCCTTTCCTTTGCTCTTCTCCTCTCCCCGGCCATCCCCTCCCCCCTTCTCTCTCTTCTCTCCTCTTTTCTTTCTCTTCTCTTCTCTCTTCCCCTTTCCTCACACCCCATCTCTCTTTTCCTTTCTTTCTCTCTTTCTCCATTTACACTGCCTTGTTTTGAGCGATCCGATCAAGACAGCCATGTGGTGAGGAACTGAAGCTTCCTGTCAACAGCCTTGGAAATAAGCTTGAAAGTGGATCCTCTAGCCCCAGATAAGCTTTTGGTTGACCACCAGTCCTGGCTGACATCTTGACTGCAACCTCATGAGAAATGCTAAACCAGTTTTTTCATGCAGTTGCTTGGATTTATTAAGCCAATCCAAGGATTCATAAATGAATGGTTATATTCTGTTTTTAGGACATGAAACACAGAAAGCTATGCCATTTAATGAGACAAACTTTAAGGTAGATATAGGCTTTGTTCATAGTGGGCTGTATTGTAGGGGGCATTCAGAAGAGAATGGAGCCAAATAAATAAAATAGCAGAAGAATTTCAGGAAGAAGGGTGGAGGTTTATAAAAAACACTCCTTGCATCCTAACTTTCTTCTTGATCACATCGCTACACCACTTTCCTGAAATATTATTCTTTCTAAAAATAATCTTTCTTAAATGAAATTGTCCTTTTATTCTTCAAATTGATTTTATCATTTCCTTATTTTTCACCTTCAAACTAACATCATTTACCTATATGTTGTCGTAGATAACATTGGTCCACACAACTGTATTTCAACTACTTTGAGGCTGATTATTAGGACAATGTTTTCCCTGTCAGGATCTGGCACATAGTATATTCTTAGCATATATTCAGTTACTGTAATAAAAAGTGGCATCAAGGAAGCTTACACAAAGTGTAGTGATGCATCTGTGGAACTTCAGCTCAGAAACGTATCACAAAATACAATGCAGGGATTGTGTAGAGGATATAGAAACCCAAGGTCTGAGAGGGAAGTGATTAGCTGCTGAGTCACATGAATGCAGAACCCGAGTTCTTCAGAATCCTTTTACAAAAGGGCAGTATTGATTTCAATAAAACGTCATTTGGGCTGAGTTGGCAGAAAGAAGGGAAATAGACTGAGCTGAAAGAGGTTGATAAGAAGGCAATCAGAGAGTTTATGCCATGTAGCTGATTCTGAGTAAAATGATTACAGATAGAGATAAAATGCATGTACTCCAAGAGGTATGGATTCCCTCAATTTGAGAATGATCCTCTCTTCCCCCATGTTATATTAAGGGCTTTTTATAAGAAATGCAATTTAAGCCTTAGTCTAATGCAATAGGGTTTTGAGAAACAGATTTGGTGAAATAAGACTTTAGGCTAGACCTGAGGCAAAACAGAAGAAATTAATGAACCATAGCCTTAGAATACTTATTTATTATTATCAATATTCTAGAATAAAATCACTTTTCATTCATGCCAGTTATCTATCATATCACTCACCAAAACACTTACTGATGTCCTTTTCTAAGGTTCTGTTTTACAGGTCAGGGATGGAAAATGTACATATTTACAAAAGACACAAGTGGCAACATTTTTCTAGTGCTCATATTTCTAGCCACTAATGGAATGAAATAAAGGCGTGAGTTATCAGCACGTGAGTGTCTGCTGTGGGTGGCAGTAAGTCAGTCCCTGTTTCCACTCTCCCTCATACTTCATTCAGCCCAACAGAGGAAATTTAGGAAGCAGAGAGTTTATATTGAACATGAATCTCAAGATCATGAAAAAGATTATTTTTGATGTAGTTAAATCCCAAAAGTATTAAACACAAACACATAGCATACTTTTTTTTCCCCCTTCACTTCATTATCAAGCTTCTGCAGCTAGATTAAAATAGACAATATTTTGTTTTTGGTATTATGTGTGTGTGTGTGTGTGTGTGTGTGTGTGTGTGTGTGTGTTTCTTTTAACTTCTCCCCACAGGCTTCCTCACACCTATTAAAAAGATAACACTGGCTGGGCATGGAGGCTCACACCTGTAATTCTAGCACTCTGGGAGGCCTAGGTGGGAGGATCACTTGAGGTCAGGAATTCGAGACCAGCTGGAGCAAGAACCAGACCTCATCTCTAGTAAAAATAGAAAAATTAGCCAGACGTGGTGGTGCGAGCCTGTAATCCCAGCCGCTCAGGAGGCTCAGGCAGGAGAATAGTTTGAGCTCAGGAGTCTGAGGTTTCTGTGAACTAGGCTGATGCCACAGCACTCTAGCCCAGGTGACAGATCGAGACTCCGTCTCAAAAAAAAAAAAAAGGTGACACCATGGCAAGCTTTCAAATGTTTATTAATTCTAAAATAGTAATAAGACATCATTTTATTTTGTTTTCTCATGTATATGTATGCATACATTTAAATTATGTGCTTTGAACATAATGAACTACATCAGGAAAGGAAACAGAAAGATTACAATTGAAGTACGTGTATCTATAAGATCTTTGTGAATAAACTTTGTTTTCTTAATCATTGAACCAAGTGACATTCATTTGCTAGGAGAGATAGTTGTTTCCTCATGTTTCCACTCAGATTTTATTATTATTATTATTATTTTTTTTTTGAGACAGAGTCTCACTTTGTTGCCCTGGCTAGAGTGAGTGCGGTGGTGTCAGCCTAGCTCATAGCAACCTCAAACTCCTGGGCTCAAGCAATTCTACTGCCTCAGTTTCCCAAGTAGCTGGGACTACAGGCATGTGCCACCATGCCCGGCTAATTTTTTCTATACATTTTTAGCTGTCCAATTAATTTCTTTCTATTTTTGGTAGAGACGGTGTCTCGCTCTTGCTCAGGCTGGTTTCGAACTCCTGAGCTCAAACAGTCCACCCGCCTCGGCCTCCCAGAGTGCTAGGATTACAGGCGTGAGCCACCGCGCCTGGCCCAGAAAGCCATTATTATGAATTAACACCTCAGTGAGGATCAGCTCATCATATTAGCTCATTGGTCAATAAATGAGATCTCAAGAGAATCTAACGTGGGTGGTGCCATTTGGACAGTTGTTGATGTACAGAGGAGGGTGGAAGGAAACCGAGAGTGAACTAGTTTCTGCTCTGCACCAGGCTCTGGGCTAGACATGTTCACATTTATTGTCCCATTTAGTTCTCTTAACAACCTTAATGTGAATGTATTACTGTCACTGCTTTAAAGATGAGAAATGGGAACACAGAGAGGTTGAGTCAGCTTCAAAATCACACGGCTGGTTAGAGGGAAAGCCTAGGTGGCCTTGCCGTGTGGGAAGCCTTGGGCTCTAGGGGGTGGTATCACCTGAGGCCAGGTGAACCCCAGGATGGATGACAGAGGGACACTAGAGGCAAACTTAACAGGGCTCACAATTTGGCCTGGGCAGCGCTGATCTGTTTGTGTTCTCTCTCTCCGTCATCAGTGGGCAGTGTGATGTCACAGCATGATGTCATCGATAACAGGGCAGGATTCAGCATCAGGCTGACCCAAATTCAGATCCTGATTCCAGCTCTTTTCTGCGAGCATGACCCTGGGCAAGTTGTTTGGGTTCTCTAAGCTGTGGGTTTCTTATCTGGAAAAGGGGATGAAAGCCTCTTCGTCATATTCCCGTTGTGAAAGTTACGGAGTACACTCAAGTACAGAAGTGTCAAGCAGCCGACACAAGGGAAGTGCCAGGGAGCAGTGGCCCTTCCACTTCCGAACTGGCATTGGGGGGCTGCGTGGCTACGGCGGGGAAATGACAAACAGACACACAGGGAAGGTGGGATCTGATCTTAATAGGTTGGTGGTTCTTAACCTTGAGTGTGCAGCGGTATTGCCTGGAGGGCTTGGGAGAACCCAGATCACCTGGGCTGCACCCCCAGTTTCTGATTCAGTTGTTCTGAGGTGGGGCCTAACAATTGTCATCTATAATAAGTTCCTGGGTGATGTGTTTTATTTTTTTTTTTTTTGAGACAGAGTCTTGCTCTGTTGCCCAGGCTAGAGTGAGTGCCGTGGTGTCAGCCTAGCTCACAGCAACCTCAAACTCCTGGGCTCAAGCAATCCTTCTGCCTCAGCCTCCCGAGTAGCTGGGACTACAGGCATGCGCCACCATGCCCAGCTAATTTTTTCTACATATATTTTTAGTTGTCCAGATAATTTCTTTCTATTTTTAGTAGGGATCGGGTCTCGATCTTATTCAGGCTGATCTCGAACTCCTGACCTCAAGCAATCCTCCTGCCTTGGCCTCCCAGAGTGCTAGGATTACAGGTGTGAGCCACCATGCCCGGCCCTCCTGGGTGATGGTGATGCTGCTGGGCTGGGAACCCCACTTGGAGAGGTAAGGCCACTCCCAGTGCCAGCTCTCTGACGAGCACAAGCAGCAGCTTGGATCCCTGGATGGCCATGGGCAGAGTATTCCAAGTCTACCTGAGCCTGGGGTGAGTCAGAGAAGTAGAGCTCTGGCTTCTGTCCTCTGAGCCATTTTCCATGCTGCCTCTGTGGTTTCTTCAGCCCTCAAGAGCCAGTCCTTGCAAACAGGGGCGAAAAATGTTCTCTTAATTATGATGCCTTATTTATTTATTTATTGCCATGCCAGTCCCTGGGTCTGCTTAGGTGGAAGCCATATTTGTGGTTTCAGTGAACCAGTTTTGTGGCTGAAAGCAATGATATAATTTGTTTTTGCTGAGAGCAAGGAGGAGTTAGGCTCCAAGTAACAGCTTCCAATTAATCTACCCATCCGAAATTTTACATTTTTAGTAAATTTTCCATTTTGATTTAGCAAATTCTCAGACATGCAGAAGAGACAGTGTTTTCTGTCCCTCATTCTTTTTACCAAGAAGGGGCAACTCATTAAATACCAGTGAGATAATGTATGTAAAAATGTCTAACGTAATGTCTTACAAATAAAATTTATAATAATTTATGTTATGTTTATTGAGCAAATGTTTACTGAGTCCTTATAAAGTGACAGCGTGCTCTATGTCAGGTTTTCTGCACTTCAGCGATATTGACATTTTGGGCTGGTTAATTCTCTGTTGTGGGGAGCTGTCCTGTGCATCATAGGATGTTTAGCGGCATCCCTGGCTTCTCCTACTAGATGCCAGTAGCATCTCCCCAGTGTGACAATCAAAAATGTGTCCTACACTGCCAAATGTCCCCTGGGGCAAAACTATTCTTGGTTGAGAGCTGCTGATTGACATGAATAATCTTATTTCATCCTTGCTACAACCCAACGAAATGAGTGTTAGTAGTTTCATTTTAGAGAGAAGAGAAAGGAGGAACAGAGAAGTCAAGCAGTTTGCCAAAGACCACACAGCTAGTGAAGGAGCAGGAGTGGAATTTGAACCCCAGACTGACAATCCGGAGTCCCCTTCTTGACCGCTATTATCCTTGCTTCTTAGAACACACATTTAAGAATGTTTAGAGAAGGGATCCCCCAAGTCACAGGCATTGTGGAAATTGTCCCTGGGAAGGAAAAAAGTGAACAGGATGAGGGGTCCGGGCCTTAGATGTATTTGTAACATTTTATTTCTTAAAAGAAGATGTGTAGCAAATCCAGTGACATGTTAAATTTGTTAAATTTGGATGGAGGGTTCATGGGTGTCAAATTAATTTTTGGACTTTTTGGCAGGACTGAAACATCACAAAATTAAATATCAAAATAATTTTAAAAAGAGAGAAACCCAACAAGAAATGTTAGGTAAAGTCTTTCGATATTTTCAGAGCATGTGACCATCATACTTGGCACTCTAAAAAGATTTAGTTTTTTCACTCTTTTCCTCTTTTTTAACAGAGGCATTCTCTCAACTATTTAATGAGAAGGAGCCCATCTCGTATTTGTTTCCCAAAAAGACATTGACCATTCATAGAATTTGTCATAATCATGATAACATTAACAGATACTGAAATATCTCCTCCGAAGCAGGTGCCATATGAGAAGCTTTGTGTGTGTTAATAGCTCATGTTTGTAAAACATTTACTAGTGCTTGGCACCCAGCTGAGTTCTTTTCATCCATTTCTCATTTATTCCTCATTACAATTCTATGAGATAGATGATTTTGGTCCCATTTTACAGATGAATTAACTGAGGCTTAGAGAGATGAGCAGCAGAGTCAGGACTTCAGACAGAGATTGTCCGATTCCAATGTCCCTGCTTTTTTTAGTACTCTAAGCTGCCACTCAGACATTAGTCATGAAGAGCTAGCAAGGATGTCCCAGAGAAGGGAAGGTGCCGGCCCTCTTCATTGAGATGGGGGTGGGGGGCAGGATGACAGTGACACAGAGTCAGGTGGCAGGAAGGGCTTTCCTGGTCAGATTCTGAGACTCACTGGTTGAGCCCAGGTAGTATCACCACATTCCCTTGGTCTTCCAACCCTGTGGCAGTGGGTCAGAGTTCACCTTGTCTCTGCCCTGTTCTAGTTACTGGTTCCAACACCTCTAGATTTAGTACAGTCTGAAAATAACCTGGTCTCTCCTTCTAGACCAGCAATTCAAGGTCAGGATTAAATCACACCCTGACTGACCAGGGCCCATTTACTCCCTCTCCAAAAGCCTCCTTCCCTAGCAACATCTGCTCAGCAGGCCAGTTCCTTGCTTCTTGAGTGGTGCCCAAGTGAATTTTCATTTTTTCGAAATTTGTGAGCCTGGCATCTTCCAGGGCCAATTTGAATTTTGCAACTAAAATGTGGTGCATTTGCCATGCCCTTGTCTAAATATAGACTGTCCACTGCGTTCCCTGGATCCACACAGGCCCCCATGGTGGAGTGGGGCCCGCTTGGATGCGTGGAGGAATCCTTCTTTATTAACTTATCCTCTGAGTGCCTCAAACGTGATTGTTTTCCTGGGGGTGGTGATAATATTTTATTTTGTTATGGTTTTAAATTGGGACGCCGGCCCCGAGCCTCAAACCACTGATGTGGACCGTGATGGGCCTGGCAGCCATGCGAAAGATCAAATCCGTTTACACACCATGGGTGACTGCTTTTTGTTCTCAGGCTCTGGGTAAAATACACCCATTCTGAGGCTGCTGTAGTCTCTGGCTCCCCTGATGGATGGGGTGGTGCATTCCAAGAGGGCAGCTAGCTAGCCATGGACTCTGGGAAGCTGACATCAAATTAGCTGGAAGGATCTGAAGCTTTAGAGCCATCTTATCACCTTGAGGGGAAGCTGACTTTTCCGGTAGATGCCTGAAACTTCTTGGACCTCAAGCAACGAGAGGCTATCAATATAAAAAGCGATTTTCTTCAGCTGCGTTAGAACATATTTAGTGGGAGTGCAAACTGCTACCCTCTTCCAAGAGGGTAATTTCACAATGTGTGTCTGAGGCCTTTCCCAGGAGTCCACCTTTTGGTCTAACCATTCAAAGTGGACTTTATCCTAAGGAAATCTTGAAGGGCAGATGTACAAAAAATATTAAGGGAAAAACATGTGCACTGGAATATTTATCACAGCTAAAAGCAAATTGCACATCAAGGGAGGATGGCTTATCTTAAATATATGAAAAGATGCTTAACTTCTTTCACAAAAATTTCACCTGCCAAATTGGCAAAGATCAAAAAGTTTGATAACATATTTGGTGAATATGTTCACCTTCAAAAATGTTGGTTATGAATTGGTACAATTTCTACGGAGGACGATTTGGCAATATTTATAATAATGAGAAACTTAGAACAGTCCACTTCCAAGATTTTATCTTACACGTCTATTTACTCACATGGAAAATAGTGAAGTATGTATAAGAATGTCATTTTGTAGTAATACAGAATTTTAAATAACCTAAATGTTCTTCCACAAGGATCTATTTGAAAGATAAAAGGGAATACTATGCAGTTATTCAAAAGAATGAAGCTGCTTTATTTATGTTGCTGTGGAAAGATCTTCAAGATAGATTGTTCAGTGAAAAAAGCAAAGTGTAGAATAGTGTTTATAATGTTATTTCCCTTGAAAAAGAACATATGAATACATTTATATGTGCACAGAACATCTCTGAAAGGATATACAACAACTGGTAAAAGTCGTTGCCTCCAGGCAGGGGAATTGGATGGCGGAGGGGCCAGAGAAGTGAGAGAGGTGTACTCTTCACTCTACGCTTGTACCTTGTGAGTGTGATGCCTAGTGTGTGCCTTACCTGATTACATAAGTGGCTTACTTACATAACTGGTTTGGTTAAGTTCATTATGGTACCCTCCATTATGGAATTCAAGCAGCATTAAAAGAATAAGAAAAACAAAAAAAAAATGAAAAGACAGATTTCTTGATAGGACAAGAAGTCTATGCTTGATAATTAGTGAGAAAAGCACTGGGTGATCCCATTTGTGTTAACACACACACACACACACACACACACACACACACACACTGAAGAAATTCTGGAAAGTTCCGTAGGAAAATATTCAACATGGTTATTACATATAGATGGTACTGTGGTTTGAATATTTGTGCCTCCCTGAAATTTGTATGTTGAAACTCAATCCCCAGGGCAGTGGTGCTGGGTGGAGGGCATCTGGGATACG
The DNA here is from genome assembly GCA_963575035.1 of Avahi laniger. NCBI lineage: Eukaryota > Metazoa > Chordata > Mammalia > Primates > Indriidae > Avahi > Avahi laniger. The sequence goes on along the minus strand of CAUYSK010023593.1, from coordinate 82,700 downwards.
ATTAGGTTATGAGAGTGGAGCCCTCATGAATGGGGTCAGTGCCCTTATGGAAGAGGCCTGAGAGAGCTCATTTGCCCCTTCTGCCATGTGAGGCACACAGAAGGCACCATCTATGAGAAAGGGGCCCTCACCAAACACTGACTGTGCCAGGACCTTAGTCTTGGACTTCCCTGCCTCCAGAGCCTTGAGCAATAAATTTCTGTTGTTTATAAATTACCCAGTCCAAGGCATTTTGTTATAGCAGCCCAACTGGACTAAAACAGTGGTGTAATTATGGGTGACTTTTCCTCTCTTTTTTACACTTTGCTGTTACGTATAAATTATTTTTTGCTACCAAGAGAGAGAATATTCTTCTCATTTTGAAAAAAATGCAAAAATAGAAACCAACAAGCAACCTAACAACGTGGTTTCAAGCCAGGGGAGTAGGCAGGGCTGTCACCAGCAGAGGAAGGCGCCAAAGTAATTTCTAAATATTCTAGGGCTAGTAATCACAGAGCAGGATATGTATATTAAACCTGTAAAATTAGACTGAAAATGACTAAAGACAATAGTCTCTTCTTTTTTGGCCATTGTAGTTTTTGCTTCTAAAATCATGAAAATGTTTAATAGTCCCTACTGTAATTCTATTGAAACCTAGTGTGTATTCTATCATATTTTCTTAATTTGGCGTTCTTAATCACAGATGGAGTATTTGCTCATTGCAACATGTGAAATAAAACAAAGGGTATAAAAAAGCTAATAGTTTCCTCCTATCCCTTGAAGTAAGAAAGTTAATAGCGTTTAAAAATGGGATTAGACATTACTCTATAACTTGACTTTTTACTTGGATATCATGAACATCCCTACTAATAGATTAGTAAATATAGATCCAACCTATTTGTTTTAACACCACTTTACACTTTGCCATTTAAAAAATTTCTTATTGCATCGCAGTGAATAAATAAATGAAGGAATGGATCAATTTCAGCACAGGCTAAATGGTGCGATCTGAATTGATGGGTGTCTCCAGAATGCAGAGGAGGCAGAAAGAAGAGTGGGCTGAAATAAGATTTCAACTTAGTAAAATTGAATGTAATCAGGCTAAACCGAAAATACCAAATATTCCTTGCCCCAGCAATTTCATTTCTAGGAATTTATCCTGAATATGTGGGCACAGACATACATACTAGAGTATTCATTGCAACATCGTTTATAGTAAAAGACCAAAAATAACCTACATGTCACTCAATTGGGAAATTGGTAAGTAAAATAAAACACTACATGAAATGGATTACTATGCAGCTATGAAAAAAAGAGCAGTAACTCTAGATAGTCTGACATAGAACAAGGTGTAAGATATGCCATTCAGTGGAAAATGTAACCTTCACTGAATTGTTTTTAAAGTGACACCATTGGTAAAAATAAACAGGGTGAAAACACACATTCCATATTCATACACATGCAAATATATGCACATGCATATATGAATATGTATGCTGACAAATAAGTAGAATATTTCTGAAAGCATATACAAACAATCTGATAATGATGTTTACTCCCGGAGAAAAAGACCGGGAGTGTTGGATGGATATAAATCTGGGATCTGATAAGGGTAGAATATTTTTTGTTGTTCTCTTTTTTCTCCTTTCAGTTTTGAATAAAAGTCCATACATCATTTTTAAATAAACAAGCCAGTTGATTGAAACAATTGCTACAAGTAATCATGCAAAATCGTTGCAAAGCATGATGGTCTGCTACTCCAAGTTCCCTGTGGTCCTAAGACTAAAAAATTTTTCTTTACAAAAAATTGTTACAAAAAAAAAGAAAGAAAAGTACAGGATACCTTATATCCTGAACTACCTTAATGTTCCAAGGTAGGGTTCTTATTCTGGAGGTGGGGGTGGGCATTCCAGGACTTGGATGGAAAAAAAACCTTTTTTTCCCCTAGAAAACAACAACAAAACTAACCTTTGGCTGAAAGTCTGCATTTCCTTCAACAGGAATGTAGGCAACAAGCCACAGTAGAGTTAGGAGGGTTTGTCACCAATAGAAATCAGATTTGTAATATCATATTACATTTGTTGCAGATATCTTGAAATATTTCCACTTGTCACTTCTTCAAAATTATAGTAGTTATTTATTTGACTTGCTGCTACATCTTGTTTATTTAATATGTTAAAGGACATTTTTTCTGCTCTATAATAAATCTGTTTGTCCAACATTTCAACTGTATTTCAATATAATTGGCTTTCTTTGGAATCCTTTGTCTTTTATTTTATGTGTCTATAGTGAGAAGGGGCTTCATCAGATTGCCGAAGGGCTCCATGAGACAGCAAAGCCCAGGAACCCTTGAGTTAAGGTAAATTCTGACTGGTTGGGGACAGGGAGTCACACATGGGCACTGAGGAGATATCCCTAGAAGCACAGAGAAGGGACCCTACCACTTTCTCTTGATGCCAGGAGGCGATTAATGGCCTGAATATGTGAATTGGAGATGTAATTTTTTTGTTGTTGTTCCATTTGGTGAATCCTCCTCCTCCCCAGCCAGCTGCCTTCCTGGATCTCTGCCCAGCCCTGTGCTGGTGGTGTGAGCCTGGGGCCGATGCCTGCGAATGACAGCGAGCCCGGCTTGCCCTTGGTCCCATTTTAACCTCCTTCTGGGGCACGGCCAGGGTGCTAAGCTCAGCCTCTAAGCGATACATGTTGGCCTGGCAGGAAACTCTATCTTAAAGAAGAATTTCAGAAAACATGCAAAGTCAAGCCTTAAATTCATCCCAAGAGGAGAGAGAAAGAGAGCTTAGGGGGAGCAAGACACTGTGGGCAGAGATCCCTAGAAAAACCTAAATGGGGCTTCATGAGGAATGATCCACTTGCAAACGCTAGAACATTCTGTTTCTGAACATTTTGAACCGAACTGCTCTTTGGTGCAACTTTGATAGCACAGTGCGTGTGCTCACCCCAGAGGGGGGCACCTGAATGTTGGAAGGGGGGTCAAGGGTGCTGCTGGTGGGTGTGCCCGAGAGTGGCTGTTGACAGAGTCCTAAGAGCAAAGCCTGCCAGTGAGGACAGATTCTACTGTACCCTGGGCTGACTCATGCCGTCATGCCAGGAGGGGTGATGATGGATGGGGTAAAGACGCCCCTCCCTCCACAGGGATTCCAGCCTTACAAGTCCTTAAAACACAGCTCACTTTCCTTATCCCCCAAGTCTCCTTTCAGCCCACTCTTCTTTCTGTCTCCTCTGTGTTTCGGAGGCACTCATCTTTCAGGTCATACCATTTAGCTTGTGCTGAAATTGGTCCATTCTTTCATATATTCACTTATTCATTAAGTATTTAGGTCCAATCAGCCATAGATTCAAATCCCAGCTCAGCCACTCACTCGTGTCATCAGGGGCAGTGAAATAAATCAATGCTTTATTTAAAATTTCAAACCAACATTTACAATAACTCCGGCACATATGGCAAGGTGTTTCTTTCCTTCCCAAATGGTTGGTGGCTTTGCTCGCTCGTGATGAATCTTTCTCCGGACTATTGAAGCTGTTGGTGTCAGTTTCTCTACCCTCGTCATCTCAGGCTCTGGGGTACTACTGAGGTGCCACTATCAATACCCTTATTTCAGGATTTAAAATAGGGAGACATTTTTTATTGTTCAAATTGAGAATCGGGGTGGGTATAATGATAACAATAATAATCCTGCTTTGATAATAGGTACAAATGGGGACTGTCTTGGGCAAAGTGGGATGTATGGTCACCCCATTGTAGAGCAGTGCTATATACCCAACAAAAAGACTCAGCGTGTCTTTAGAGAGTTAGCAAAGCCGGGGCACCTGCACTTTTTCGGGACATAATTTGACATTAAAGAAGTCAAAGTCACCTTCATGGAAAAAAATTAGAATATTATTGGCCTTCCGTTATCTTAGTGCTGTATGTGTACATGTGCGTGTATATGTGTGCATGTTTTAATTTAGCATTTCATTATTCCCTTCTCAATACCTTGGGCCTCTAAAAGTCTTAATCTGGTCCTGCTGTAAGGTCACCAGATTTATTTCCTCCTTTTCTGTTTCCGCGGGGACCAACTGGGACCATGTGCCTCCCAGAGGTGAGGGAGGTGATGAGGGCTAGTAAGAGGAGAGGGGTTGGGGACCCACTGGCCATGCAAAGATCTCCCCCAGCGGCAGGTGGAATGGCAGCCTTTCCGTAAAGAATGAAGACGTCATATGATTTCCAAGCTGTGTCCATGCTGGTCGTCACCTATCCACCAGGCCCAGATTGGCATTTTGGTTTTGGAAGACCAGTCCGTGATAGTCTCCTTGTAATGGTTTTGTAGTCGTTTCGAGGGATTGGACAAGACACTTAACCTCTCTAAGCCCATTTCCTTATTTATAACATGGGCAAAATACCTATCTGATGGGCCGTGGGAGGTCCAAATGGTAGAAAAAGTCTGGCGCACACTGCATGAGTCACAGCTGTCATTGCTGTTTTTACTGAAAGTGTACTGAGCACACATCTGAGCACAGAGGACAAGAAGCGGAGAACCCTGCCCTCCTCTCGGGGGTTAGCACGGCTGAAGGTGTGCGTGTCAGTTCTTGGCCCCACAGACAAATGTGACAAGCACCTCAAACCACATATAAAGGGAGTGACTGCTATCAGGGCCAGGGGTGGGGGAACCAGGAAGACTTCATGAGAAAGGTGTCAGTAGAACCAGGCATTTACGGATGAGCAGGATTTGGATATTCAGAGGGGACAGGAAGCGCACTGGTGGGACAGGGAACAGTATGCACGAATGCACAGGGGAAGGAAAATGCAAGGTGTATTTGGGAAATGGCACATAATTTCGCTGAAATTAGAACGCACTCCTAATTATTCTGCTCAACTCACAGCGCTGCTCATTATTTCATTCATTCAGCTTGTGTGAGCACGGTGTTAGGCAGAGGTTTGTTCGCTGCTGACAGGCTCACAGCTGGTAAAGGAGAAAGACAAGTCATGAGGTTGCTAGAAAGAGCCAACCCCGGGATGTCTGGGTGTGGACGACAGGTGTTTACTTAGCCTCAGGGCTCCTCTCTTCAAGGGACCCTCCAAGGCTTGAGGAGGGGCCCTAGCAATGTTCTCTCATGGCCAAAGTTTTCAGAAGTCAGGTCTATTAACTGCACTTGCTTATCCTCCTTATTTAAATATTATTTGTGTTTCTCTACATAAGGGAACTAGCTAAGAGTTATGATGCATTTGTTTGGGTTCTGTTGAATATATCCTATGTGGTTTGCAACCTCTTCTTCCTGTATAGCTAGGTCATCACTAGTCAGAGGTACTGCCAAGTGAAAAAACAGCTTCTAGAAATACTCTGTCGCCCACGATGCTGGCTCACCTGACCTGTGACATCAAGAGGTAGGGCCAGAGGCCGATCGGAGACGGAAGAGAGTCCTGCGGTGCTGGCACCACATGCAGGTGGGTGGTGGAGGTGAATCTAGGTCTGAAATGTATGCAGCCAGAAACTAAGCTGTGAAAAAAACCTTCCGAATTTTATGTATTTCCTCAAATTTCATAAAAACCTTAAAAATGCACGTGACACTACCAATAATAAGTTGTGTAGCTGAAAAAAGTCTTCTGAAGCATCAATAATAAAAGAGAAATTTTGCCTCATCTTGCTAGAGGAAAGACCCAATTATTCTTATATTCCTTGTGTTCTCACCGGGATACCGTGCCTCCCAGTTGCTGAATGATCAGCAGCCACATGCCCTTTCTTTCCTCCTTCTCACGATAAACCCTGGTTTCTGCAGTTCCTTTCTGCACTTCCAGAAATGGAGACTCAGAGCCCCACATCTCGGAGACCTTCAATGATGAACCCATGTGATTGCCTAGATTCGAATCCAGGTCTTAGCATTGATCAGCTGGGGGACCCCAGGCCAGTCACTCAGTCTGAGCTATTTTCTCATCTGTAAAATGGGGACATCACCAGGGCCCACTTCCCAAGCCTGTGGAGAGGAGCAAATGAGGGAGGATATAGAGAGTGCACCCTCAGCACGCAGTAACAGTGAGCCTGGTCCATGGCGAGACCTAATAAATGGTAGCTATTAGTATTATTATTATCAGATGTGGTCAGGGAGCACAGTGACTGCAGAAACATCCTGCATACATGGGAGGGGACAATTTCCCAGTGTGGCCTGGTGGATGTCAGTCATTTTTACTAGCCACACGCGTACCCAGGTAAAGGCATCTCTTGCATCTCAGATCTTAATAGGCCCATCAGTGTTGGCACTGCAGCTACACATGCACCTGCTGGCGTTTCCGTGGCCTGTTTTGCCCCAGCTGGGTTGGGTGCATCCATGACCGAGCCCCATCCTGTCACACCTGGTAGGCACAATCCTTCGCAAGTCATCCTTGCCCTCCCTGCCCCTCCGGCCCGGGGCACTGACTCTCCCAGCAGCACTGAGGCTAACTCGTTTCTCCATCCCTCCCTCCTTTCCTTTCTCTTTCCTTTCCTTCCCTCCTTCTCATCCCTCCTGTTTTCGTCCTCACAAATATTTATTGTGTCTAGCCACCGCGGTGTCTTCCATGATTCTAAGACTTTAGGAGACTCGCAGTAAAATTTCAAAACAATTTTTTGGAGGGGAGCTGACACAGGGTTACCAACTTTTTATTTTGCCAAGTAGAACATTCGAACACACACACACACACACACTCTATTACCATCATTCCATCAAAGAAATGCTATTTCAGTGTCCCAAAATAGAAAGAACATAGTCTTTAGAATAAAAGAACAGTCATTTACATGAAATACATTTAGTTTTTAAAAGAACACAGCTTTTTCCTATTTTCTTTTTTCATTTTGCCATGAAGCGGTAAAAACTTGGGTGCCAGACCTCGGATAAATACCAGAGAAGCAGTGTAGTAACAGCAGGAATAATGTAATGAATGTTTATTGAGTGTCAAACATGTATCTGATAGACTCTACCATTTACTATCTGTGTGACTTTGGGCAAGTTACTCAACCTCTCTGAACTTTAATTCCCTCGCCTGTAAAGGCAGGCGTGATGACGCTTGCTCTGCAGAGTATTCCAGAGGGTTCATGGGGAAGTTTGGTGCTGTGTTGGCTGCATTAAGAATCACTCGGGAAACTTGTTAAAAATTGAGATTCTCAGCACAACAATGAGAGAATCTGATACAACATGTCTATGGTGGGGCTCAAGAATCTATACTTTTAAAAATAGCCCCCTGCTTGATGTTTCTGATGAGCAGCTAGGTTTGCTGTTGCTCACAGCTGCTGGCTTTGGGGTTGGGTATTCTGTCTACTCAATTTATGAGAGTGTCTGGTGGGTCGTTTCTAGCATGGAGTCGTAACAGCTGTCCCGACAGGTCTGAGGGAGACCCGGGAGGAATCCTCTTGGCTGTGTTTAGCCACCTCCTGCCTGCTCACCCCCTACGCCCTCTCTTTCCCCTGTCAGCAAATGGTACCGCCATCTACCTAGGCAGCTCTCCCCTGCAACCCCAGGGTTAGCCTGGACACATTTCTTTCTCTACTAACCCTCCTATGCCCCTACGCCATTCCCAGCCCACCTTCAAGTCCTTGAAGACGTCTGCCCTCCACTTCCACTGTCCTCAGCCTGGCCAAAGCCACCGTCATCTCCCACAGCCATTGCAAAGTCTCCAGTCTGCTCTCCACACTGTGACCCAAGTCATCTTTTAAAGACCGTATGGTGTCTTTCAACTGCTTCAAACCCTGTTGTAGTGGCCAATGCACTTAACGATAAAAATCTAAAGTCCTTTATGTGGCCTAAAAGTCCACGTGGCCCGGCCTCTGCCCAGGCCGCCAGCCTCGACTTACAGCTGCCTCCCTTCTATTCTCCGGGTTCTGTTCATTCCTTGGGACCTTGGGACCTTCCTTCTGCCCACAGCCCTCTCCCTCTGGCTGCCTCCTTGACCAAATTAGCTCCTCCACACTTCCGGGGCTCTGCCTAAATGTGACTCCCTCAGGGACCCATGATATGCTGATCCCTGTTATGGAATCCTGACAGCATCTCACCCCTTTTCCTCAAGTCACTTATTACAATTTGAATTCATGTTTTTTTTTTTTATGTATGTGTGTGTGCATGTTTTTCAAAATATCTGTGTTCCCCATGAGAACGAAATTCTATGGAACATAATTATTTTGCTCACCACTATGTCTCTAGTATAATGCCTGGACATAGTAGCCACTTAATAAACACATATTTTTTCAGTGAATTAATAAATGAATGATTAAAGAAGTAGACCCACATCCCTAGAAGAAGGGCAAGGTCCCTCCCACTTTTTTCTTCTGCCTAGGGTGAGTGACAAAGTGCCCAATCCTGAGAGCCCCTTGTCATACACAGTGCAGGAGAGTGGAGATCATCTAGCCGTAAGCTAGAACATGGATGGCCTGCCCTGACATTTCATGCGTTGGTCTCTTTTCAGGAGCAAGCAGCAGGCAGTGGAAGAAAGGCAGGGTCTTGCAACAGAAGCATCATGATTAGCTTTTGACAGAATGGCTCTGGGTTTCCTGGAGACCATTTACTATGAGAACAGGTTGACACCAGGAAGCAAAAAGGCCACACATCTCTTTGGTACAGTAGAGCAGGTATAGGCCTATTTTGACAGACCTGGATTTAACACTTGGCCCTATCACTTAATGCTGTGTGACCCTGGACACGAAGTTTAACCTTTCTGAGCTTCAGTATATTCATCTGTAAAAAGGAAGTAGTTACTTTCCTTTGTCAGGGTGGCTGTGAGGATTAATGAGATAATGTCTGAAGGAGGCGAGCAGAATGTCTGGTACATAGTATGTGTCCAATAATAATGTGATCTTGCTAGGCTGTGAGCCTGCTGTGGACAGGGCCATGTTTGTTTTGGATTAACAACCCTGTGTTTAGTACAGACCCCAGCACATAGTAGATGCTTTAGGAAATCTTCATTAATGACTTCATACATAGTCAAATGCATTTTACTGTAGTAGGATTTCCCTCGTCCTGGAAGGATTCCCCGTGTGTAAAATTATCCCCTTCACCACGTACTCAAACCAATTGCTTTCCTTGTGGGCAACTCTAATTCCTTGTTTTGAAATCTTGGAGCTGGAGGATTAAATTATGTGTTTGTCAGGCGGCTCTGTCTTGAGTCATCTCTGGGACCCTCACTCACCACCCCTTGCACACGTGGAAGGTGGAAACTCATCAGCCCCAATTTGAATAAGAGGGCCGGAGAATCGAATCAATGCAGAGAGAGATTCCTTGTTGGTTCCAGTACTACAGAGAGCACAACTGTTTCTTTGAAATTGACCTTCATTTATTTGGAGGGGAAAGCAGTTAGTTCAATAATGCTTCCTGGTGCCTTTCAGCATTTTAAAAGACAGAAGAAAGATTTGGAGCAAGGAAAGGTTCCAGTGTTTTCTAAACAACTTCACTAAGCCCAGCGACCAGTTGGCTGCCCAGCGCTTCCTGCTACCCACCCCCTGCCCCCCTCCCCCCACACACAGTACACATTCTCGATCGCTCAGTCGCTTCTTGAGATCTCGCCCAGGCCTCCTCTGGGTGAGTGGAAGTTGGTCTTCATTATAACGCTGGGCAGCTGGAGATTCTCTTGGACATCTTGTGCGTGGCCCATGCAGTAGAAATACCTCTATATTCTATTCCAATTACTCCCTGTCCCTCCCTGGCCTGATTCCAGGGGCCAAATAAAGAGGTCCTTGTTTGGTGGAGTCCATCCCTGCTCCTGAGTAAGTACACACTGGCCCCTGGTCCAACTTGGTCTGAGGCCACAGGAAAAGGGTGGAGGGGACGTCGGGAGGGTGTCACAGGTGGGGAGAGCATAGCAGGAGTTGAGAGGCCTCTCTCTGCAGGCAGCCCAACTCTGCTCCCAAAAATAAAAATAAAGGATGAAGGAAAACAAATGGGGCCCCTGACCAGGATCCTTATGTCTATTTTCTCTCCTCCCCAGGAGGAATCCCAACCCTCCCCTCTCATGGAGAAAACAAACACAACTATGGAAATCTCATGCCATCCAGGCACCTGAAAGTCTATCACCAATTGGAAGTTACTTGTACCTTCACTTCTGTTTGCCAAGCTCTGTCTTCCCTCAGATCTGCCTCCTTCCCTTATGAGTGAAAAGCCTTTTACGGAAAATTTAGAATTGGAAACCTTTTTCAGATTCCAAAGGAGTTATTGTTCCACATCATGCTACTTTTATTTGGGTGTTATTTCAGCTCAGAGGAAGTAGAAACCCACATCTCCATTTTGCTGGAATACTCTTCCTGAATTATTAAGCAAACATTAATTAAGTACCTTTTCTGTTTGAAGCTCTTGAGTACCCTTTGGAGTCTATGTAAAACCTAAGGCCTGGAGTCTGCATTCCTCACCTGTTGGATTTCCAAGGAGGAAGGACAGCACTTTGGGAGATCTCTGGGAGATCATGGCATGGGTAGTCAGAAAGTTTTCATTGCAAGGAGAGGAGAAACAAGCTCTGATAGCATCAGGGCAGCAAGAACCTCTTACTTTCCATTGCACAGAAGCCAGGACATGAGGTGTTAGGGGGACAAGGTCTCAGAAAGGCAGACAGAAAGGAGAGAGACAGTGGGAGTGAAGTGAATGAGAAGAAACCTAGGGTGGGCTTGATGACTTTGAAGGACAAGATCCAGGGAGAAGCCACATCATCCCAGACCACCATGTGGCTGGAAAGTTCTGAGCTGTGGAGCATTTAGAAGCTTGGCATCCAGGATGCTGGGGCCTAAAGGGAGCTGAGAGAGCTTCTGGCCAGTGATTCTCAAAGCCTGATCTGAACTTCAGAATCACTTGGTCGGCTGATTAAACAGATAGATTCCTGGGATCTCTCTGATTTACTGAGTCAGATTCACTGGGGGTTGAGTCCAGGCAGCTATGTTTTTATCAAGTTTCACAGGCGATTCTCATACTTATTAAAGTTTGAGAGCCCTTGATCTAGTTGAACCTTCTTCTCCAGTTGTGAGATCTGAAACCCAGAGAGGCAAAGCAACAAGCCTAGAGTCTCAGAGCTAATTGATGGCGAAGCTTAAATGGGAAACTATCGCTCCTGACCACCAGAGCAGTGCTGTTTCCATTGCAACCTGCTGGAAGCCTCCTTACCTGTTTGGAGCTGTTTCCCCTCCCCTCTAAAGCCAAAGTCTGCCCCCTTGATCCATTCCTGCATCCTGCTGGGACCTTCTCCTTCCTGAGCATGCTCTGGTCACAGCCTCTGCAGCCTGGAGGGCAGGGGCGGAAGGAAGAAGGCTCTTCTGAGCCTTTAGTAGAAGATGTGGAAGCAACAAATGAGTAGAGAAGGAGAAAACACAGTTATACTCAAGGGGAGATCGTGGTTTGGTTTGCAGTACTAACAGCTAACTTTCATTGAGCATTTGCTATGCACCAGATACTGCACTAAGTCCTTTCCATGCATAAGCACAAACCCCATGAAACACATACTAATCAGCCCCATTTTGTAGATGAAGAAACTGAGGCTCACCCAGGAGTGGTCCTTTGCCCAAGATCATGTGTCTAATAAGAGGCCAAATCACCTCACCTCCATGTGCAACCACGATCTTTGTAATGGCCCAATGCAGTGTGAGCCATCTTGTGATGTTAACCCAACAAGCCTGCAAAAGGACTCCGAGACCTCGGGAAAGAAAAGCAAGCTTCTTTGTGGTGGGATGTGATTACTCCTGGGGGGTAGAACTTCGAATGCTTTCCACTTAACACTTACCATTGGAAATATTTCTGAAAGCCATTGGCCTGCAAGCCTGTCTTAGAAAAGATGCCACAGAGAGTAGATTAAACAGCTTGTTTATATATATATATATATTTCTCTGTTTCTTTCTTTTTAAATGAAAACTCTTGATATCAGTTTGCTTTCTTTTCCATTGGCCTTTTTCTCTTGAAAGCAATGTGTCTTCTACATTTTTAGTTGCATGAGAGATTTGGTTATGTTCAGGACTGAGACCCTGGTGTGACTGCAGGTGTATGTGGTCCCTGGCATGTAGCAGCTGTTACCTCTCTTGATATCGTGGCACAAAACTGTGCCATGGTCACCTCCCTCCATTCATTTTCTGTAGTGCCCCCCAGAGATACGGGAAGAAATCTAAGCAAATCACCGCCTGAGAGGAGGAACGTGGGTTTCCCAACCTGTGTGGACATACCCCCCTCCAAGTTAACCTCCCAACCAGACCTTGGCTTCTTCCTTAGAAAAAAGCAGGTAGCCTTTTGAACCATACAGTTTGTAGGAACACCAAACAAAAAGAAGGTGGACGCAATTTTACAAGAAGAGAGGGACACATTGAATGACTGAATTCCATCTTCCCAGGATATGCTGTCTGTCAGCTGAAGGTGAGGGACAACTACAATTTTAATTCTGGGCATTCCATGAATCACTAGAGTTAGGAACATTTTGGGGTGAAAACTCCATGACCCTGTAGTCATCTTCTCTTTCAAATCTCAAGCTTTAGATAACTTAAAGTCTGGCTGGGGCTGTGTGGCTGTGAAATGCTCTTATTAAGTGATAATGAACGTAGTTCACTGAGGAAATAGCCATCGGTGAAGGGAGGAGGGGAGAATGCAGCTTCTGCAAAGCTCTTGAGAAGCGTGGCCTCTGCAAGAGCCCTGAAAATGCTGAATGAACACTGCCTGTGTGTGAGCTGCCTCCCTGCTTCCCAAATGCCGCGTCTGCAGTAACTACAAACTATTTTGTATGCTGCATTAGTGACGCTGTCTTAGCCGACACAATCATTACTACCGAAATAACGCCGGCGTGATGTTCAAGCCCAGTGTCCTTTTTAATTATTAAGCCGAGGCTGTTGAGTGAGTCATTCCACACACCAGATTTTCCTCCCGTGGTTCTATTTCTAGCGGCTAGTACCTTAGCGTGTTCCACTAACACCTGAGTTGGTACTTAGCCAGCTCCCCAGTCTGCAAAGGCTTTGCAGAACAAACAATATTAGTCAATCTCCAAACACACGCAGACTGCATAAGAAAGATGATCCACGAAAAACTTTAGAGTAAGCTCACCGGTAAACCCAAGATCCAAAACGCCCAGTCCCCTTCTGCCAGTCCCCAACTTACCAAGTGGTAGAGCGATGAAGAAGGGTAGCCAACACAAGATGAACATGCCGACCACAATGCCCAGGGTCTTGGCTGCTTTCTTTTCCCTGGAGAACTTAAAAAGTTTGACAGCTATGGAACTCCTGGGGTTGTGGCCCTTGGCCTTGGTACTGCTGAGGGTGTCCTCGTGAAAGTTCTTGGAGTGGATCCTCAGGGTCAGCTCCTTGGAATTGGACATCTCCTTCATGACTCCCGCCTCCAGGTTCTTGGTGGTTCTCTTGGCGACGATGTAGACGCGGCAATACATGACCAGAATGACGGCCAGAGGGATGTAGAAGGAGCCCAGGGAGGAGAAGAGGGCGTAGAAGGGTTCTTCGGTGACCCCACATTCCTTGTCATCATTGGGCGCTGGCTCCTTCCACCCAAGGAGAGGCCCGATGGAGATGACCGTGGACAATACCCAGACACTGAGGAGCGCCAAAATGGCCTTCCTCCTGGTGACCAGCGTGGGGTACTGCAGAGAGTAGCGCACCCCAATGTAGCGATCGATGGAGATGGCGCACAAACTCAGAATGGACGCTGTGCAGCACAGGACATCCACGGCTGCCCAGATGTCGCAGAAGATTCGCCCCAGCACCCAGTAGCCGAGCACCTCCAGGGCAGCCGAGAAGGGCAGGACCGTGAAGCTCAGTAGCAGGTCGGCAATGGCCAGGTTGACGATGAAGTAGTTGGTGGGCGTCCGCAGGTGCCGGTTGCAGGCCACAGACAAGATGACTAGGATGTTGCCCACGATGGCGAAGAGGATGAAGGCGCCCAGCACCAGGCCCACAGAGATGGCCCTGGTGATGTCCAGCTGGGGCAGTGTGGAGTTGCTCGAGGTCTGGTTGGGGCCAGTGAAGTTGGCATTTTTCAACTCTCCCCAGTGGGCAGGTGCTGATGTGTTGTGGCCGGTGTCCAGATCGGGATTCATTTTAGAGTCCGCCCTCCATAGCCAGGAGGGTGATTGGGCTCGGAAGGGCTGCGGGGAAGGCCCCTCAGCTGCCCTGAAACTTTGCTTCCCCCGTGGTCTTCTTCCCAGAGGCGCCCTCCCGGCGAGAAGTCATCTCCCCCGGGCAGCCCAGCCCGGCAGCACGTCTCCTGCCTGCACCGAGCCGCTCGCTCGCCTGTCAGAAGGAGGAGGAGGAGAGAGGGGACGAGGCGGCAGCTCCAAGTTTAATGGTCCACGTCAGGCGCGCCGGGCCGGGCTGGCGGGAGCCGAGCGGAGGGGGGCGCGGGGCAGGGGCGCACGGCCTGCCCGGCTCGCGGCGGGGCTGCGGACCGCGGCGCCTCCTCCGCGCAGCGAGCGCCGAGGAGGGTCTGCTTTCAATGAGCCACCTCTGGGCTGACTGCACGGCGGTGACATCAGGCGGGGGAGCCCGGCGCCCTGACTCCGCGCGGCACTAGGGGGCAATGCGGGTCCAGCCAAGGCGCCCGCAGCCCCGACGCCGTCACCGTGGTCTGCCGGGAGGCCGGCCGCGCCCCCGCTGCTCCCGGGGCCAGCCCTGTGCACGGTGGGCGTGGGGGAGGGACCTGGGCGTGGAGATCCCCGGTCACGCACCCTGAGGTGGCCCGCTGGGATTATTTTCCCTCCTATCTACTCCTCAGTTTCGAAGGCGGGTTGGGGGTGCTTACCTCTAACAGGGGTTCCTGGAGTCAGGCCCCGGATTTATCGGGATATGCAACCTGCCTGACTCCTGAGAGAGGAAGAATTCTAGGGTTAGGCAGGTGAAAGGGACTTAAGTCAGATCGGAGACCGGCTCCCATTCTTATCTCTTTCGTACCAACCTCTTTGGTCTCAATAAAACCTGGCTTCTCTGCATTCATTCATTCATTCACTCAGACGCTCACTTGTTTATTAAAGGAATTGTGTTACTGAGTACCGGGTCTGTTCTAGGTGCTGTGGGCATAGCAACTGAACAAAATAGACAAAGACCCCTGCCCTCTGTAAGCTTACATTCTGGGGACAAGAGACAGACAATAAACAATAAATAAGCAAATTACTGGGTGTGTCATATGATGACAGGTGTCAGGGAGAAGATAAAACAAGGAGGGGGAAATGCAGTGGGGGTGTGTGTGTGTGTTTGTGTGAGTGATTCAAACTTGTAATCGAGTGCTTGGGATGACACCGAAGTGATGTCTGAGCAGAGACCTGAAGGAAGTGAGGGAGGAAGCTGGCTATCTGGGACTAGGAGGTGAGGACAGTGAGAGCCCTCCAAGCATCTGGGGCAGGGACTTAGGGGATCTTGGTTATTTGTTGAATTTTTAATTTTCTGCTTGATATCCATGTTGGGCATTCAGCTACAAGGACACTCTCCCAGAGGTGGGTGAGTGATACTTAGGAGAGAAAGATGGGCCAAAAAAAGCCGAGGAAGAACATTACACTAGTTAACATTTATCCAGCACCTTCATGTCCTAGACATTGTGCTAAGTTCTTTTTGCATTTTCGCATGACTCTATGAGAGGAGGACTATTCTCATCCTCGTTTCTATTTTGTGGATGAGACACCAACCTACAGGGAAGTTTAACTCTTTGCCTGAGTCCACATAGCCATGGAGGAGAGGAGCTGAGAATTGAACCCAACTGTGGTTCTGTTCCAAAGCTGAGCACTTAGCTGTTTTTTTTTTTATTTCAAAATATTAAGGGGTACAAATGTTCTTGTTACATGGCTTGAGTCAGGGCTATAAATGTGCCCATCACCGGAATAACACTTAGCTGTTGTGACACCCCCAGGGGAAGGAAGGAGACAGAATGACTTTTATAGAGGGAGCTATCTTTTAAATAGTAAATTTTGGGGCCTGAGCTACTGATACTGGGAGGGGACTCCCATTTATTGAGCTCCTATGGATAGCCAAGCAGTTACTCATCTTTCATTCCTCGCAATTCTTTGAGAGAGACATAACCGTTCTCCACTGACAGATGGGGAAACGGTGGTTCAGAATTGGTTGATTCCTGAGGTCATAGGCTAGGAGAAATGTGACAGAGCAATGGGCAGTGGCAGCCACAGATGGGAAAGTAGAGCCTGACACCTCTTTCTCCTGCAGCCCACCAGCCTGCATCTCAGACTTCTCACCTCTCACCCTTGACACTGTCTCTAACTTGATATTCAGCAGTGGGGAAGCCATTTACATCTGAGCTTCTCGACCTAGAGGTATGTTCTTAACCTCTTGTTGTTTTGATTTTTTGGGAAGGAGGGCAGGTGATTATCACACACCTGTTTAATCTCCCACCAACACGCACAGATTTCTCAAATGCACAAAATACACAATTTCAAGGGGTTTCTCAGAGGTTAAGAAACCTGTGGTAGAGACAGCTCTGAAAATAGATGTTCTTTTCTTATTTCAATTGAACTGGCCCAAGCTGTATTTGAAGATTTTAAAATAAGATCGTTACAGGTTTATAGTGATGAAGATGTTCAAGAGCTCTCCAGATCCTAGCTTGCCCATCTTCCCATTGTGGAGGTGGTGTGGGAGGCAAAGGCACCGACAAGCCGTCATAGCTGGTCAGGTGCAGAGCTGGTAGCAAACTCTGTTTCCCTGGCCCACAGGAAGGTGCCCCTTCCGCTGTTGCAGACACTCATGGTTTGCACAGTGGGGTGTGAGACTGCGGCTGCGTGGACAGCCCTCTGCCAGGGGTCTTCATGAAAAGGAGAGGTTGTCCTTGGTCCTGGGTGGCTCACGTACTCATCTGTCTGCAGATAGGGGCTGGCCCAGGTAGTCTTTGAGATCCTCTAGCTCCAGATGATCAGCTTCCCTTGCTGGACAAAGCAGCCCCTGAAGGCATCTGCTGTCCTTTCTCCAACACATCTTCTACCACGAAGGTGGGAATGAGGTGTCACACACTCATTCCCATGTGTCTTCAAGTCTAGGATAGTGGAGCTTCTCTTGAGCTGGTTTACTCCCAAGGGGAGAGGGAAGAGTAAGAGAATGCTAGAAATCTGGCATAAAGCTGGCAATTAGCACAAAGGCAGGGGTGTGGGGAGGGAAAGAGTGGGGCAGAATGAAGAGCCAGTTCCAAATCCACAGTTTGGATTGTGGTGGCCCATTTCCCACTTCCCTGGGCATTAATTTCACCAGCCATTGAACAGCCAGCAACACACCATTGAATTTACAGAGGCTATGTCTACATAATCACAGTAACCAGCTGCAATGTGAAAACTCAGCCTAGCAGACATTTTTCTATGGTGGTAAAAGGCCAGGGGAAAAAAAAAAAGAGCAAATTTGAGATTCAGAGTTGGTTTATTTTTATTATGAAGGAGAATAGTTTGTTACCTAGATGAGGGCTTATGTAGTGATTCAGGTGTCAGGATGTGGAAGAATGTATTGGGCCAGATGGAGAAGTTCGAAATCCTTGCAAATTTCAGACATGTTGTCATTTACTGGCATCTTTCATGAAGACAAAACAAACATCCCACCGCAAGGCAAATAGGTATTAGCTTTAATAGCAGCCATGTAGCAGGACCCCACTCAACAACCTTTGCTAATGGTCCTTTCCTGGCTGCCCCTCTCCTCTCCCCACTGGAGATGCCTCGTAACCCCTCTGGCTGATTTTTGACCCATGGACTTGACCATTTGTTTAGGTGTCATGAGGATACAGACGATATTTCATTTTCTCGGTACTCCCTGGGGCAAAGCCAAGCACAGAGCTCTGACTCACTGGATGCTTGGGGAAGAAGAACCTTTTCATTATCCATCTTATTGCATTAGAAGCCTCTGATGTTGCAAACTCCCATTTCTGTGAACCCTCTAGGAGAAACTGCCACGAAATTTGACGTCTGGGAAACTGAGGCTGTGGGAGAGTCAGGGATCTGCTTAGGGCATCTGTGGGAGGAGATCTCTCACCCATGATCATGTGGTTTTGCATAGTTCTCTCTCTCTCTAGCTGTGTCCAGTTTTTAATTCAACCAAGCAAACAGGGAGCTTCTACTCTGTGTAAGGCACCATGCTAGGTGCTATGAGTCAATCAAAGATGAATGAAACTATGCAAACAATAACGTAACACAGAGCTAGGTGCTGTGGGAGATGATAACGGTAAAGCACCTTTTGGAGAATACCTACTATGTGCCAGGCACTGTGCTGGGTACTCCATGTGCATTTATGCAGATCTTCGCAACAATACAAGAGAGGAAGTCTCTCCATTTTACAAATGAGGAAACTGAGGTTCAGAGAGGTTTGGTGACATGGCCAAGGCCATTCAGTGAGTAAGCGGCATTGGTATTCAAAGCATTGTTGTCTGGCTCCAAAGCTCACATCCTTCTCCCTGCACCAGACTGAGATTTAAAAAAAAAAAGGGCAGCAGAAGGCTCAGTGTTAGCCTGAAGGAAATAACAGCAGAAAACAGAATGTGATCAGGGTCTTGAGTTAGGCAGAGGTCAGGGAGGGGGGGGGCGAGGTAGCGCTCTCTGGGAGGGAAGGTTCCAGAGAGGGTTAGTCTTCCTTGCCTCCCAGGCCAGTGCTGGTTCTGCTGAGGAGCTGAGAGCCAACTTGGAATCTAATCCCATTTCTATCATTTAATAGCTACTAATGTGACCTTGGGCAGGAGAGTAAAGTGATTAAGAACCTGAACTCTGGCATCAAACAGATCTGGGTTTATGTCCCAGTTCCACTAATTTATTAGCTGTGTGTCCTTGGGCAAGTCACTCAACCACTCCGGGCCTCTGTTTCCTCTCCTGTGAAATGAAGATCATCATAGTCTCTACCTCGTAGGGCTATGGTGAGGATTAAATGTGATAACGTGTGCAAAGTGCCTAGCACAGAGTTATAGTAATGCTATCAGCCAAGAGTTATTAGGTGCCTACTAGGTACCAGGCATTGGGCTCCAAGTACCTTATGCACATTATCTCATTTAATCCTAACAATAATATTATGAGGTGCATGCTATTGTTATTGACATGTTACAGATGAGGAATTGAGGCCCAGAGTGGTTAAATGACTTGCACGAGGTCGCAGGACTAGCAGGAGGCGCAGCTGGAATCCAAAGCATCGCATAAATGAGGCTAAAAACAAAAAAGGAACTGGAAGAGTGAGGCATCTTCATGAGGTATGCTGGGGTCTGTGGGGATTCCATGGAGGATTTTTGTCCCTTCGGTACCCTGGGTGGAGGGTGAGAAGCATCCTTTCTCCTGAGCAGGGTCACTGGCTGCAGCAGAGGCATTTCTTCTACCTCCAGAGGCAGCAGGTTGGAGGCTCCCAAGAGTGAGGAATTTCAGCTCCCTCTGGGAAAAACTGCTTTTCTTTCAGGTAATCACAACTTGTCACTCTTTGGTGAGCACGGATTCCCCCAACCCAGAACTTCCAGTGGCACAGCGCTCCCCGGTAAGGTAGACAGCGCTCAGTCGCATCCCTTTACACCAGGCTGGTGCAGACGAATTGCCAAGTCATCCAGGGGCTGAATTCATGTCATGTGTCTGGGGAGAGCCCGGGGGCCCTGAGCTGGGGCTGGGTGTCAGGGTGCAGAGAGCCAGCTCTGGGACCTGAAAGGCTCTGAAAGGCGCTGTGTCTGGAACCGCAGAGCGGGTGCATTTTCTCATATGCCCCAGGAGCTATTCTGGTGGGGTAGTGTAAACAAGTTGGCAAAACCAATCTGTGATGCTGCAGAGTCGAGGGTGAAGGGAAACATTTGCTGTTTTCTGGAATGACTCTGGCTGTCTCTGGCTGGCTGTGGGCTTGCTGCCATCTCTTTGCCCAGGAATCTGTGGTGAGTCCAGAATTTCTCTAGAACAGTTCTATAGGGTGTGATCTGATTTGAAGGTGGGTATGCAGCTGTTTGCCCTATGACCTCCATAAGATAGATGTCATTGTCCACATCAAAGACCAAGGGCAGGGAGCTGATGGAGGTTTCACTGGGGCTAACCCCCCGCCGCTGCCACCAAGCTGCCTTGTTACTGCCACTGCCAGGATATACATTCTAACCACATGTTCTAAATCATCAAA
Organism: Avahi laniger; assembly: GCA_963575035.1. Lineage (NCBI taxonomy): Eukaryota > Metazoa > Chordata > Mammalia > Primates > Indriidae > Avahi > Avahi laniger. The sequence continues at coordinate 62,706 of CAUYSK010023593.1, read as the reverse complement.
GGTTAAAACACACACACACACACACACACACACACACACACACACACACCCCTTATGGCAATAGGCTCCTTACGGCTGGCTTTTAAAGGCTCTGGCCCCTTTGGGCTTCACTACCACAAGCAAGGATCATAGACTACCAACGTGTCAGAACCAGAAAGTTTTAGAGATCATCCAGTCCAGGCTCTGCAAACTTCAGCCCGTGGATCAAATCCAGCCTTGGGCCTGTTTTTGTAAATAAAGTTTTATTGGAACACAGCTTTGCCCATTTGTTTGCATATTGTCTATGGCTGCTTTTATGCTACAATGGCAGAGTTGAGTAGCTGCAACAGAGACCATCTGTCCTGCAAAGCCTGAAATATTTATTCTCTTGGCTCCTTGCAGTAAAAGTCTGTTAACCCTTCATCTAGTCTAATGCTCTTATTTTACATGTGGGGGACACAAAGGACCAGAAAAGGGAAGAAATTTGATCAAGGCAGGGTCGGTACCTGGGAGATTTGACTCCGGGCTCACAACTTGTTTTTGTGGCTGCTGTCATCTGTTTCTGCAGCATGGCACAGGCTCTGAGTCCGAATTCGCAGCTTTAGTTGACCAGATGTGTGGCTGTGGGCAAGCTATGTAAACGCTTTCAGCCTCCAAGTTTTCATCTGTGCCCTGGGGCTAATGCTATCTGTTTCTTGAGATAACGCACATACTAGGTGGTTGTGAGAACTAAATGAGCTATTCATATATAGTCTGGAATGCTTAGGCTGGAACCTGGCTCACAAAAACACCCAATGAAAAGATCTGTGCTACTATTATATTGATGTCCTCCGTAATTTTATATATGCATATATGATTTCTTAAGGGAAAGGGCTATCCCTTACCAGTAGTTCTTAAACTCTTTGGGTCCTAGACCTTATTGAGAATCTGCTGAATGCTGTGGATATGTTCTTTACCCGACACTTTACCTGAATTACTTACAGGGACTTACTCAGTGCCAAGTCCTTGGCAGGGCCCTCCCTTTGATCCACTGATATCCACCCTGTTATTTCTTTTTGTTTGCTGAGCCTCTCTCTTGCTAACTCTCTCATCTCAATGTAACCCCTTTCATTTTGGGGCAACAGAACTAATCCAGTGTTTTACTGTTTATCATGGAGCAGAATTTGAACTGAGTAAAGCGAGTCGACACTGGCCTTCCTCGTCCTGCCGGAGTTTGCAGTCTAAGATGAATAATGGGAACGGGAACTGAGGATGCATAAAGAATACTGTCTGACATTGAACAGGGATGTGAGTTAAATAAGAAAAAAAATAATTCATGACACAGATTTCAAATTTCTCCATCCTTTCTCTTCTTCCTCTTGGTGCTCTCTGAACCAAACCGTCTAATCGTTTTTGGGGGATTTTCACTTATGGCCACCAAGTTCAGAAAGGTCTAAAGGAAGTGGTGGGAGCCTTTTCCTTGGGGGCATCTAAAAATTATATCTGGACAAATGTTAGAGCCCAGCTTTGGAGAGGAGAGACCAAGCCCCAGGGGAGCAAGGCAAGGAAGTGAAGTCATAAGGCGGTTTCTGCCTTTGCATCTCCAGTCTCTGGCAGAGGGGACAGTGTGGGGCCCTGGGAAAGTTGTGGGCCATGCTTGGCAAATGGTGTGTGGCATCACTTTGGGCATGGGGAGTTTGCTGAAGGGGGGAGGAGAGTGAGAAAGAGACAGTTTCCTTTGCCCTCTTCATTGTGCAGTGAGGAATGTGTAGACAGGAAATGTCCAACATCTCTCAGGTGTTTACTGGACACCAAACCAAAAGATTTGGATGGTTGCCTTGGGAGTCCTGAAAAGATGAGGGGAGACAGAAGTAGTATCTTGGTTTTTCTGCCTCCTGTGCGGCTGTCCTAGTGAGTGCTTGGGGAATAGGGAAGATTTTGTGGAAACTTCTAGACAGGAGGAGCCTTGTGTCATGGCAGTTAGCTACATAGCATGAACCGCAAGGGCCTGGGAGGGCCTCCAGATGTCTGCCTTGCCCTTTGGAGTGCCATCCATTTCGAGGCAAGCATCGCCTGCTTTCTTTGGTCCCTTCTGAGTTAACTGTGATTTGCTGAGTGTAGTTATGCATAAGACATGGTGCCAGGCTAATCCACAAGCATCCTCACATGTAAGCCTACGCACAGCACTTTCGTGATAGATATTGTTGGTGCCAATTCACAGGTGAGGAAACTGAGAATAAGACATTCGTTAACTCGCCCAAGATTATTCAGATTTGGTATTAGAGCAGAGGCGGTTTGACTCAAAAGCTGATACTTTCCACCTTCCAGATGCCTCAAATTTGGCTGCAGACCAGTCTTGCTGCTAAACAAAGCTACAGGAACTTCTGGGCAAGTCTCAGCAGACCAGGGACACGGACCCAAGGAGGCAGAAGTCGTCTGGGGCTGTGTGCTACTGCACAACACAAATATGAGCCCTTCCCTAGGGTCAGATCTGGGGATTGAATCTCTCCTCCTAACCCCTCCTTGGAAACCTTAAGTGAGTTTATATCAGGCTTCTGCCTCAACTCTTCCAAGAAGGGTGGGAGATCCGATCCAATAATGGTCTTTAAGGGCAGTGAAAGTTATCCCATGATGGCAACCAACTGCTGTCTATCACTGAGAGAGAGAAAGAGAGAGGGAGAGAAATGGAGAGAGAGAGAAAAGATATAGACTCCCAAGACAGCACGACAGATCCATGTTAGCCCTAAGAAAGTAGCTTATTAAACACCAGACTGGTTTCATCCAGACAGATCAAATTCTAGCTATTGCCACTTCCTGACTTTGTGACCTTGGGCAAGTTACTTCATTTATTTAAGCTTCCATCTCTTTATCTGTGAAATGAGGATTTTAATAATGTTTTCCACATGGAGTTATTGTGAGGATTAAATGGAACTGTGCATGGCACCTAGAAAGCTCTCAATAAATGTTAGTTATTTGTTGATATTTTTGCATAATCTTGAGAACATACAACAGATTTCTCAGTATCTGGAGAATTTAGGTACACATTTTCCTAGTTGATCTCTTAGGCATCTTTCCAACCCTCTACTTGCTAATCGATGTAACCGATGCATTTTTTTCTGATATAAATTGCCCTGAACAAACAGTGGCTGAAAAAGAACAATACAAATAACACCAGCTAACATTTGTTGAGAACCTACTGTGTGCTATGCATGTCTTCTATGCTTTACATGCTCTGCTCATTTTAACACAAGAATCTTATTGGGTAGGCAGAAATAATATATCTGGCCTTTGAGATACCACTTTTGAAATTGCCATATCCAAAGAATCTGGGGCTTGTCTTGGAAATATATCTACATTCAGAGAACTCCCAGGGAGGTTGGAGACGAAGCCTGTGGGCGTTGGTGAGCTTGGGGAGTGGGCAGATGGCCCAGCGAGCTTGCCGTGCAGAGGGAAAGAGAAGCCAACCTTGGTTCAGCAGGCAGGGTGGCAGGCCCTTGGCCCATAATTGTTGGCCACTGGTACAATTGGTGTCAACAGGAATTTTCCTTGTATATCAAACCAAAGAGGCGCATAGGCTATAAACCACCACATCAGAAGCTGACCATTCATACCCAAGAAGAGTAGGAAGGGAAGGAGGCCCAGTTGAACCTCCATCTGCTCCCAGATACTACAGAGAGGACCAGGTCTATGAGAAGGGGATGAAGACAAGGAGCAAAGGGACTGAGTAGAAAAGAAAAAAAGTGTTCAGTCTGGAGCTCGCTAGTCAAGCTGGAACTCATCCCTAAAACTGCTGGATCACCTCCAGGTGTGATAGTTTGGCCCTTTATTTTTACTCCCCAAACTTTAGAACGTTCCTTTGCTCAATCTAGGGGACTACCCACTTTACTCCTTCTTGGTGATACTCCATCGGGAGCCTAGGACTTTAGAAAGGAAGAAATACAGAGCCGGTGAGCAGGCGAATGTTTACTTACATAGTCGGTGATGCTCAGCTTCACAGGGCGTAAGAGTCCCCTAGAACGAGTCTTCATATGCAGATTCCTGGCACCCAGCCCTAGATATTCTGATTCAGTAGGCCTGAAGTGAGGTCCAGAAACTTTTATGTTTTATAAGTAATCCAAGTGATTTGAGTGCAGAAGATTGCATTTTGAGAGATGTCATTTTAGTCCAACATCTCCATTTTACAGAAGATCCAATAAAGTTCCAAAAAACAAATGACTTGGCTGCAGGTCTCGCAGAAAGGGTTTTTGTAGGATCTAGGTCTTCAACCCAGATTTCCTGACTGCCGGTCTAGCTTGTCTTGCCTCCACTGGACCCATTAACCATGACCTTGGCCTCCACTCACTGTGGCTTGTTCTTGGCCAGTGTCTAACCATTCATCACACCTGTGGTCAGGGTCACTTTCTCAGGAAAGACTGTCTTGCCCTCCCCACCCCAGTCTGGGTGAGGTTCCTTTGTTCTGCACTGTCAGAAAACCACATTCCTCTCCTAAAACCACAGCCCGCTCCTTCACAGCATTTACCTTGATTTGTGCCTGCACACTCCTCCCTGTGATTACTGACCATTATCTGCCTCCCTTCCTAGGCTTCAGGCTCAATGACAGCAAAGCAGCATTTCTTTCTGTTCCTCCAAGGGCCTAGTGCAGTGTCTGGTGGATAGTAACTGTTCAATAAATATTCATTAGATGAGTGAGTGAGTGAACGCATGAATGAATGGATGAAAAGGGCATGTTGATCTCAGCCTTATCTGAAAGTCAAAAATAAAGCAAAATTTGTAAAACTTTATTCTCTTTTTAGACATTTTAAAGTTGTCATTCTTGTTTCTGGCCCAGCCTTTTTGATTCTAACTGCCCATCCCATTCCTGGATCCACAGCTTCCTGCAGACAAAATTGTGTATGAGGAGGCTTGCTTGGTCTGACTGTCTATCACTGTAACTGTTCCATTTCTGCAGTAGATTTTGTGTTGGGAACCCATTCTCCTTCATGCACCCTTCCCTTCCTTTCAACTACAACCCCTCTCCAAGATCCCAAAACGCTCATGTTGCCTCCAGCAACCTCTAAATTACGTTTTTTTTCTAACTTTCTGTTCCTCGTCAAAGTCTATGGCCCGATGTCCTGTTTCCTCAAGGCCTGTGAGAGTTAGGGACTCTTCAAGGGGACAGATTCCTGCCAACAATGGGTGATGGCCTGATTTGTAGCTCTTCTTCTTCCCCTTTTAATTCGAACCAAGATCATCACTTTCTTAACTAAAGGTGCGAGCCGACCAAATCCTTGGCTTTATGGAGCCCGAGAAACACTGATGATAGGGGACGGATTCTAATGATTAGCAAATATTTACCGAGTGTTGTGTTAGGGTCTGAAGGACATACACGGATGAATCAAAAGTATTTCTTCCTCTCAAGGACCTTTATGAGGAAGTGAGTCATGACTCCTAATCAATAACCGTATGGCAGTTACACAACACTGCAAGAGACTTTGGTATCTAGTTACTTGCCAAACCAAAGATGGTAACAAGAAAGCAGCACTGAATTTAAATCAGACTTTGTGTATAATGCACTCTGTATTGGGCCTGACACATAGTAGGCTCACTCAGTAATGTTAATTCTTCCTTCTAAAGGAGGGAGAGATTTTTCTGGATCTCCACAGAAGAGGGATCTGTCTTGAAGTTTCTTGAAAGCACATTCAACTTGCGAAGAAACTTTTTCAACTCCACAATGGTACCCATTTGCACTCAGGATTGATTTCTATTTAGAAACAATTATTCTCTTTGCAGGTCTCCCAGAACCAAGCTTATCCACACTTTTTTTTAACTTGTTGTATGCATATAGGAGCGAGGCATTCAGAATCAGAGCTGGAAGAGACTGTAGAAGTCATGTAGCTCTTCCCTCATCTCACAGGTGGGAGAACTAAGGCCAGAAAATGACATGACCAGGGTCACTCAGAGCCACAATCAGAACAGAGGCCTCTAATAATGTCCAGCTCAATACTTTAAAAAATAAATATACTTAAAATAACTGTAGGTTATTTTCATTATTTAAATATTAAACAAATGAAAGTACCTTTTAAGAAATTATCAAGGTAAATTGTGCTTATTACAAATCTATGGAAAGGTATAGAAAACAAAAGGAAAATCGCCCTTCATTCACTATCCAGAGGAAACATCACTGTTAATATTGTGCTTTACACACACGCACACACACACACACGCACACAAGTGCATCTTGTTTGGGCCTTGCCTCGGTTTAGCCTCCCTGTGACCCCTGCTGTGCTGAGTCTTCCACTTCTCAGGCCCAGGCTGATTCTCCCTTCCAGGTCTGCGGTTGACCCTGACCCAATCAGAGCCAGTGAGCGCCCAGGCGCTCTTTTGACATGGGCTTTGGAGAGGAGGGATGTAAAGTTTGGAGCCAGTTCTAGAGATGCTCAGGTCGGTCATCATGTGGCCATGGGCAGACCACCTGTCCGGGCGCACGGAGTGAATGGAGCTGAGTGACACGCCATCCCTCCCACATGCTCCCACCAGAGTTACCCAAATAAGTTTCATCCTTTAAAGTAGCTGGTTGGCCATTAGCAGTGGATCCAATTCTGCAGCAAGTCACTTAACCTCTAAGCCCAATTTGTTGATCTGCAAAATGGGATAATACTTGGGGGATTGTACTACTACTACTACGAACAAAAATAATAAAATTTACAGCTGCCTCTATTAACTGCTTGGTAGATGTCAGGGCTATGCTAAACAGTTGAATATATCATTTCATTTAGTCTTTACACCCACAGAGAGTGGAAGGAAGGATCTGCTGATGATTGCCGGCATAACGGTGAGTGACTAACATGTAGGACGGGATCCCAGCTGCCCTGATTCCTGCTGCGGTCATCCTTCCAACTGATTGCTTCTGCCTCTTTCAACGTCCGGTGTGGGGTCCTTGGACCCTTTCGGAGCCTCTTGGCTGGGAGCTACCTTTGCCTTCTATAGGGGATAGGACGCTGGTTCCAAACTAGAGAGTGGGAAGCTCCTGCCCGGCTATGGCAGGAGAAGGTTGGGACACTGGCCAGAGCCCTCTCTGTCTGCAGAGCCCCCTTTCCTGGATGTGTCCCAGTGTTCCCTAGGTAACCACAGGGGATGAGGCACAGATTTACGGGCCTGCTGTTCCCAAGCAAGTACCTGACGTGTTCTGTCCGAGAGCGATGGTGTCTGACTCCCAGATGACTCATGGGGAGGGGAGCAGACACATACCGGTGGCGTAGGAGGAAGGAAAACCCCCATGTTCTCACCTCCCACAAGCAAGGAGACCCAGTGGAATGTCTCCATTGCACACACTGCTTAAAAGGCAGGTGTTTCCCCCATTTTCTAGATGGGGAAGCTGAGGCTGCATCTTATCTGCTCCTTCATTGATTCCATGAACATCGATTAAGCAATGGCTTTGTGCCAGGCATTGTGTGAGATTGTGTGGGAGACACACACTTGGGAAAAACACAGACTGTACCATCAACAGCGCCATGGACTAAGTGGGGGTATAAGACCAGGCTGCAGGGGCCTATCTCCCAGGGTGGGACTCAAAATGTGGGACAGCCCCAAGAGTACATGCCAGTCATTGGTGTTTGAATAGGTTCAACTTTATCGCAAACATTCTCTCTCTCTCTTTTTAAATGTGGTAAAAAACACAGAACATCAATTTACCCTCTTAATAGTTTGTAAGTTATGGTACAGCATTGTTATCTACATGCACATTGTTGTAGGGTGGATCTCTAGAATTTTTGATAGGAACAGAAACCCTGTACCTACTAAACATCAATTCCCCATTGCCCCTCCCTCCAGTCCCTGGAAACCACCATTCTACCTCATGCTTCTATGAATTTGACTCCTTAGATGCCTCATATCAGTGGAATCAAGAAATATTTGTCTTTTTGTGACTAACTTATTTCACTTAGCATAATGCTCTCAGGGTTCATCCATGTCATAGCAGGTGTCCGAATTTCCTTCCTTTTTAAGGCTGAATACTATTCCATTGTATGTATACACCCCAGTTTCTTTATCTGCTCATCTGTCGATGGACATTTAGGTTGCTTTCACAGCTTGGTTATTGCGAATCATGCTACAGGGAACATGGGTGCATAAATATCTCTTCAAGATCCTGTTTTCAGTATATACTCAGGAGTGGGATTGCTGGATCATATGGTAGCTCTAGTTTTAATATTTTGAGGAACTTCCATTCCGTTTTCCACAGCAGCTGCACCATTTTCCAGTCCCACCGACAGTGTGCAAAGGTTCCGATTTCTCCACATCCTCACCAACACTTGTTATTTTCTTTTTTGTTTTTTTTTTGACAGTGACTACCCTAATGGGCGTGAGGTGATATCTCATGGTTTTGATTTACATTTCCCTGATGATTCGTGATGTCGAGCATCTTTTCATATGCTCTTTGGCCACTTGTCTATCTTCTTTGGAGAAATGTCTATTCTTTTGCCCATGTCTTAATCAGGTTGTCACAAGTGTTCTTCGAACGTCTGCTTCTAGGCGCTGAGGAGAGCAGAGAGAGCAACAAACCCCTCAAGAAGCTTTCGGGAAGGCTTTGGTATTTTTCTCAAGGTAAGAGATCTGGTTAGCGATAAGGAATTTGACCCATACAGACTTGAATTTACATCTTATGACAGGTTCATCAGCTCTTGCTGGTGTTCAGGAAGACTGTTTTTTTTTTTTAAGTACTGATCCCAATGGGATTCCATTTGGCATACATGGCTGACGGGGGAATGAGTGAAGCACCTGCTGGAAGTCCCTTCCCTGATCCCTGTGCCGTCATCCGCTGAGGAGGGTGACCACATCACTCTAGGCAGAAGGGAGGAAAATAGAAATTCTCCGGGTTCTTCAAGGGAGTGAACTGTCTTTAGTCTCCACTCCTTGGGGCCTTGTTGGAATTACACCCATTTTACGTAATGAATAGTTCTCAGTTAGTGTGCCTGCTTAAAAATAACACTGATACGTCCATATGCAGGTTTTCAGAGCAGTCACCTCACAAGGTGATAAGCTTGTTTCCAAAATTCAGTCAAAACTGTTTTCTCATCTCCTTTGATATTTTCCTCAAACCAATGCACATTCTTGTGCCCACCATGGTGGAGCCGAACACTCATTCTTTGAGAACAGATGTGATTTTGAGAAACAACCAACAGTCCTTGTGAAGACACCACGTGCTGGTCCTTAGCCTGTCTGTCCCAGGTCCCTTCCGTGGCCTCCCTTGCACTCCAGGTTCCCCTGTCATCTGGCTGCCAGATAAGTTTGGTCAGTGTGGGGCGTAGCGGCGAGCAGAGAGACAGGAGAAGTGAGGACGTTTCTCTCTCTCTCTCTCTCTCTCTCTCTGGGGCTATTTCTGGTCAAAGTTCATCACTCCACAGACAGGTCTAGTAGAACAAACATATCTATAAAAAAAATCAATGGCTTGCTACATACCAGCTCAACTTGCCATAAATAGAGTAGAAAAGAGATTCTACTTACAATAGCAACCAAATATATAATGACCAGGAAAACTTTAACAAGAAACGTACAGGGCCTGTATAAAGAAAAGGACACAACTTTACCGAAGGGCATGAAAGAGGAGTTGAATAAACGGGAAGACGTATTATCCGTCTGGGAGTGTTGTAATCCTGTCAATGCCACACAATTTCATCTATTAATTCCCTGCAATTTCATCGAAAATATCAATGGGATTTGGAGGGAGCTTAATGAAATGATTCCAAAGTGTTTCCGAGAGAATAAATGCTTAAGAATAGCTAAAAAATTTTAGAAAAAAAAGAGTTAGGTGGAGAGAATTTCCCTACCAGAGTAAAAGGCTTGGTAATGAGACTGTAGGCAAAGCAGAGTGTTACTGGCAGAGGGTTAGGCTGGCAGATTATTGGAAAGGAAAGACCAACTAAACCAGATCCAACTACGTATGAGAATTAATACGTTGATAAAGGCATTTGTGAAGAATGGAAATGTCACCTTCATCGACATTTTAATTGGATATTTGGGGAAAAAAAGTTAGAGCCCTACTTCCCACCTTACATACACTATAAATTCCAGACAAATCTCTTGGCAGAGATTTCATGGACCCTGTGGTCTACACAACTCATTTCACAGGCTATAAAACTGCGGTCCAGAAAGGGGAAAGAGCTTGCCCCGGGACACACAACAAATTAATAGCGGGGCTAAGGGTTCTACACTTCTTATTTGGAGCTCTTCGCGCTGAAGTAGCTACCCTTTGAAGACCCATCTTTACAGTCCATTCTTTATCTCCTTCTTCAGTTTTCATTTCCATGAGGGATCACAGGAGAGGGCTGTCAAGTACAGTTGTGCAGGCTATGGACTGCACAATTTCAGGAGGTTCCGTTTACATCAAAATCTGTATGAATGACAATCTGTGCAGTTGTGTAGAGTACAGCCTGTATGGGTATACTTAGGAGTCCTGCTCAGGACAATGCATCTGAATTCATTCAACAGGGATGGAAATATTTGTTACATGCGGTGACATTACTTCCTCCAGTACCCATGACAGGCATTGTCTGTTAGTCATGTCACTCTTTCCCACTGAGCCCAGACTTAATATCTCAGAATCTTTCTCAACTCAACCCTTTAGGATTTTACTAGCATTTTTTTTTTGGAGACAGAGTCTCTTGCCTAGGCTAGAGTGCCATGGCATCAGCCTAGCTCACAGCAACCTCAGACTCCTGGTCTCAAGCAATCCTCCTGCCTCAGCCTCCCAGGTAGCTGGGACTACAGGCACGCGCCACCGTGCCCGGCTAATTTTTTCTATTTTTAGTTGTTTGGCTAATTTCTTTCTATTTAAAGTAGAGACAGGGGTCTCACTCTTGCTCAGGCTGGTCTTGAACTCCTGAACTCAAGCGATCCTCCCGCCTCAGCCTCCCAGAGTGCTAGGATTACAGGTGTGAGCCACCACCCCTGGCCTGGTTTTGCTTTTTAGATAGGGTCTCACTCTGTTGCCCAGACTGGAATGCACGGAGTGCAGTGGCAAGATCACAGCTCATTTGCAGCCTGGAACTCCTGGGCTCAAGCGATCCTCCTGCCTTAGCCTCCGCAGGAACTGGGATTACAAATGCACCACCACGTGTGGCCCCACCAGGTTTTAATTGTAGCTGGCACTTGAGCTGAAATCCATTTGCTTTCCCGTTTTAGGTGAGTAGTTCAAATCTATCCTCAGAATGATCCCTCTTCCGAGTCTCCACCATAGCTTCTATTCATTAATACTAACATCAGATGGTGACAAAATCTCCAAACAAAACAATCAATACTTCCATGGTAACTTCATAGGATGTTTTGAGGATTAAATGCGATTATACACATGAAATCCTTACATAGTGACTGGCATCTTGCTAATGGCCTGTAATTAGTATTTTAAAACAATAATAAAATATTAAAAAATCACCTTGTTGGAATCTAGAAACATGTATTCCTTGTGCTGACAGCCCTCTGTCTGTATTCTTAATCTGGCCTCTAAGTTACACACATAAATCGGAGATATAGATTGCTGAATATTGTTGAGAATTAGATGTTGATCAGAGTTTCAGCTGTGAAACACCACACACACACACACACACACACACACACACACACACCCCTTCTGGGAATCAGTTTTTGTGATCCAATAACTTTTAAAATCCAGGGAGGGATAGTTCTCTCTGCCCTCATGTCTGTGGCTATCTTCTGACACACACACACACACACACACACACACACACACACACACGCACCCCCCCCCACCCCCGCTCTCTGTGTTCATAGGAAACCAGTGAACTTGTAGGGTTGTAGTGGTGGCCGGGGACAGGAGGAGACGTCCTTCAGTGGTTCCCACTGGCATTCCAGAAGCAACCAGACACATTTGGCAGGACCACGCTGCCGGCACAACTGATTTCCTTAAGTGGACTCATCAGCAGAGCCAGCAGGGACGCCACCGACCAGCCTTGCCCAGGGCTTCTCTGCCTGTGGTCTGTCTGCCCTGCCAGGCGGGGTGAGGCAGAGGAAGGGAGGGAAGGAGGGAGGGAGTGGGAAGTGGCGGGAGCGCTGTTGGCTTCATGGCGTTGGACTTGGGAGCTGCGCCAGCCCTTGAGCTCTCCATCATACCAGCCTCTGGCAGGAACATTTCTGTTCAGGGGTTAGTGTCCCATGTCCTTACCCTGCTATTGGGCCTTTTATAAATGGATGAGGAAGAGACAGCCAAACTATTTAGATGTCCCCTTGGATCAGAATAACAGAGAATGTCCCCTCAGGAAGGGACTGTCAAGATCATGTGACCCAGACTCTTCATTTTATAAACGAAGGTGCTGGGAGTCTGGAAGCAAAATCTTGACCCAAATGTTTACCAACAAAGACAGGCCTGGGTGCTTTTGGAGACCCAGGCAGGGCAACTCTGTGGGGGTTTAGTAGTTGGCACTTGAACTTGAGGAGAGGTGGGCAGGGACTTCAGGAACATTGGAAGACCACTTAGAAGAGACATTCTGGAAGCGGGAAAATTTTACAAGTCACTCCACTTAAAGGGCTAACTCCTTGACATCCACGGGAGGGGCCTGTCCTGAACACAGCCAGATGAATTAGTGGGGGAGGCAGAGGAATCTAGGGAAGTAGTTCCTGCAGTCCAAAAAGCTGCACGTTCCTCCCAGCTCTGTCACCTCCTTGCTGTGTGACTTTGGGTCAGTTACTTGGTTGTCTGAGTCTTGATTTCCTCCTCTGTTGCATGGAGATAAAGCCATTGACAATTGTCTTCAAAGGGTTACTGGGGAGACAAAAAAAAAAAAAAAAGAGACAAGATATGCAGGTAATTTTCCAATTGTCCCATATTATATAAATAATTATGTGGTACCTGGGAAAAATTTGGTTACAGGGAGCTGTTTTACCGTTCTGATATGCTGGGCTTTTGCATGTGAACTCATTAAATACGTACAACGATCTGTATCTTTCTGACTTGGTGACTTGGAGAAATAAGATGTTTTTTCTCCCCTTAGCTGGGCAAGACCATCTGTCCTTGAGAATTTTGTCAAGGGGGTTGTTACATTTGAGATTCCAGTGGAGCGGGGCTGATAAGGGTGTTACCCTGAGATGATCACATCGTAAAACAAGAATGGATCTGACACAGGACCTAACATGCTGTTCAATGTGCAGTTGGTTTTGTCTCATATTTCGTTTCCAAACCATGAGAAATAGGGGACACCTGTGTCCATACTCTTCCTCTCCACTCTTCCAGATCCATGTTCACTGAACAACAGCTCTGTAAATGTTTCCTCTCTTCCCTGAGCACGCATCTTCCCTCTGAGTCGGGGGAGCACTTGAGAATTCCAGGAACACATTTAGTCACTTGAAATTAGTCAGTGCCATCAGTCTCTGGGGAATTGACGTTGAGCTGGGGATCACAGCAAGCACGCTCGTGGAAGCACGTTGCCCAGAAGGTGTAAGTCCAGCGCTTTAAAAATGTTAAGCTTGAGCTTAAATGTTAAATTGAGCTCGAGTAACTGAATTTTAAAGTGTTCTTTCTTCTTCCTTTGCCTGTTATTGGTAGCTTGTTTATTTATTTATTTTTAACAGAAGAAAGTCTCACTTAAAATTCATATTCTTTTGAATTCTGGAAAATAGAATTGCAAGACCTTAGTTCTGCTTAAGTTTCAAGTAACAGAACTGTCATTCACTGGCTCAGTAAATGTTCACTGAGATCCTTCTCCCAGGTCCTGGGAATACCAGATTCGTGGGTGGGTACCCATCCAGCCTTTCATCCATTCATTCATCGATGAGTGTTCACTGAGTACCCACTCTAGGTGTCAGGCACTGCCCTATGTGAAGGGGACACAGAGTTGAAAGAAACAGGAAAAATCTTTGTTTTCATAGCCCCTGTAGTCTGTTGGGTGTGTTATAACAAATAAATAAATAGGAGCTCACCTATTTATGGTGGGCGAGGCAGGCGCAGCCACAGCAACTGCACAGCGGTGTGTGGGGCCTTTGATGCAGTTGGTCACAGAGAGCTCTGCAATGTCAAAGGGGGGCTGGGAATGAGCTTAAGCAAGTCCGGGGCTGTAAATACTGAGCGAGCTTTGGAGGCCTGAGACCTGAGTTTGAATTTTGCCTCCGCCTTTTGCAGCTGTGTGACTTCGCCTCAGGCCTTTGCCGGTGAAGGGCCCTGCACAGTCTGGTGAGTGTCCGTCTTACCTGAGGTTGCTCTATCCCTACCTCACGCACAATCATGTCACCCTCTTTTGTTGTCTTCATTGTGCATATCACTAACTAAAATTAACTTGGTGACAATCCCTCTCCATAATTATGAAATTCCAAACACCCTGAAGACGGAATGTTAAAAAAAATGTTTGGCACATATCGGTTAATTTTTGATATAAATTTGTGGGTTTTGTAGCAAAATCTGACCTTAACTCACGTGAAACTATCTGCTTTCTTAATTTATCCCTCTTAGTGTAGATATTTATATATGTGGCCACGGAACTATTAATGCGTTTGACTGTGATGTGCTGGTTCAGAGTCTACAGGGTCGAGTATGTTAGATGGTATTTGAACTTCCTTACGTCTCTAAAATGTGAAAATTCTCCATCCTCCAAAACATCCGGTGACAAGGGTTTCAGATAAAGGATTGCAGACTCTTAATGGTTTGTCTTCCTGAGCAGCATATGAACCCTAAGAGGGCAGGGATCTCGTTTGTTTTATTTTACACTGTAGCGCCAGGCCTCCCCCAGAGTTGGCACACAGTAGGCACTTAGTAGATGTGAGCGAAGCCATCGAATGGGTATCTCCCTGTGGGCCGCCGCAGCCTGGCTGTGGCAAGGGGCTTCCTGGCAGTTCAGCGAGGTATGGCTGTTGATTGGCCTCTTGCACTGGTAGGTGGCTGTCTATGTTGGCCACGTGAGGGTCCAGCTACCTTAGAGCTTGGCTCCCAGAGTGATCAGGTTCACTTGGGGTGGTCCAGGTTGGACATGGCCATCCACAGAGGCCTTTCCCATCTGGTTCCTGTGGCCTCTTAAACTCCCAGAATCTGGTGCAGGTTCAATGCCTGTGAGGCTGTTTGAACTGTGCAGGAAACCTGCAATCCCTGCTTTGGTTCCTGACCCACCAGCGCAGTCCCCAAATCTCTGGACTGATATTTCCAAAAGCCTTTTGTTGACAATTGAGCCCCTGACCGTCTGCTCACCTTCCTCTGACGGCACAGGCCCCTCTATTCCTTTTGGCACAACACAGCATCTTGCATGTAGCAGGGACCGGGGAAATATTTACTGAATGACTGAATGGATGAATGAATGAAATAAAGAGTGAACTGCATTTT
Organism: Avahi laniger; assembly: GCA_963575035.1. Classification (NCBI taxonomy): domain Eukaryota; kingdom Metazoa; phylum Chordata; class Mammalia; order Primates; family Indriidae; genus Avahi; species Avahi laniger. Next base: position 47,456 of record CAUYSK010023593.1, on the reverse strand, counting down.
TCTTGACATTTGACCTTCTCTCTTCTTCCTGGTTTAGTGCAACTCCCAGTGTTCATCTCTGAGGCCTGTGTCCTGCTCCCATTTTGTTTTGTGATACACTCAGCTATCGTTCTTGGCCTCCCAGGCTCTAGTTGCCTCATTCTCATCTGCGTCCCCATTGGGCATTGCCTGATCACTCCCTATGGGCTGTGCGGAAGCTTATGATCCCATTTCATTGTTTTATTTCCTCTTTACAGACAGATGGATCAACTCATCCAAGGTCTGGCAGAGCTGGGGTCCAAACCCGGGCCTGATTGGTCCTTCTTGACATCCTTTCCACATAGGGCCTCTCCATTTTCTTCCTTTGAGTTGTTTCCACAGATCGTCAAGATATACTAAACTCTTAGCTTGGACTGCCGGATGCCTGGCACCAACCCGTCAGGTCACCAAAGACACAAGAGTGACCAGTAGTGGGCTCTATGGCTTTGTTGTTAATGTGTCTGGAATTCCACAGAGCTGTTTTTCAGTCCCAGCTCTGGCAGCATCTACCTCAAAAAATATAAGCTCCAGGAGACCGCAGTAGATACTCAATACCATGTGTTTGATTAATTAATTCCATTAAATGATACCCATAGAGCTCAGTGACTGGCACAAACCAAGCATCTCTAAAGGATGGCTGTTATTTTGATTTTCCATCAAATTTCAAATTTCAGCATTGATAACTCAAGCTTTCTGGCAAATGTAAGTTCCTCCTACTCCACAGTCATGGCCGAAACCTACAGCAATTCTCCCCCACCAAAATCGAGGCCTAGAATCTCTGTGCTGGTCACGCAGTCTAAAGTTCGTACCCAATTCTGGCTTCCCTGACACCACTTTGCCCTTGTTGCATGGCGGATCAGGCTTGGCCTACAGCCAAAGACCTGAGGGAGCAGGGCTGCCGCGCGGGTGTTAGGAAAACTCTCAGCAATGAAGCACTGATGCCCGAGGGTTAAAATCACAGCCAATTTATCTGGTGTCTTTCTGCTTCCAAATTATCCAGCCCCTGCAGGATCCTTAGCTTGGGAACATTAACTCAAGTTTGCCGGAGCCTCCCCTTCCTGGCTATGCTGGCCACCTCCCACCTAGATGCCTCTCCCCAGCAGGCTATTGGTGTGGAGCCTGTGCATGCTGATGGTCAGCCCCCGAGGGGCTGGGCCTTAAGGGTACAATTCAAGGAGGAAGAAGTAGAGCTGGGGAAGTGTGGAGTGAGCAGATTTCCGAGGCATATTTGTAGTTTTAATTTATTTACTCTTTTCATCGGAAAAGTCATCTTGGAGTTTATTGATTAAACGAGGCCATGCAAGCACACTCGCTGTATGAACTATAATATAAGCAGCGTATAGCTTTGAGCAGTTACTGAAATTAGCATCACTGGGTCAACGATTGTAGCAAGGAGCCTTTTTGAGTTGACATTTGCATTTGTTTGTCTGTTTTTCTTCAGAAGAAGGACTAGGAAGAGAATCTGGGAGTCACAGAGCACAGCTCCCCTCTTAGGAGGTGGGTGGGTGTAGAATATTCTAGACTCACTGAGGGGATATACTCACTCAGACGGGCAGGTGCAGAGTGAGCTGCCCCATGATCCAAGGACAATGAGTTCAAAGAGGTTTTTTTTAACACCTTTGAAGGTGACTGTGACAGAACGTATTTTCCCAAGGTGGCCACATTGATAGATTTCCCCTCCCAAGGTTTGTCTTACGATGTGACATCGACATTCCTCCTTTGAGAGTCAGAGGTCTCTGTTCCCTGTCCTTGAAATGGGGTGGGCCTTTGTAACTGCTTTGACCAGTAGAGTGTGGTAGAAATGATGCCACATGGATTCCCAGGCTGCATTGTAAAAGGCCACACAGCTTCTGCCTGGCTCTTAGAACCCAGCTGTCATGTGTAAGGGAGCCCAGGCACATGTGTGGGTGTTTCAGTCAGTGGCCCCAGCTAGGCCTCCGGCCAACAGCCAGCATCAACAGAATGAGCCCCTAGATGAACACAGCCTTTGGCCTACAAGTTTTCTAGCTGATGGTGGAGACGAGCCATCTCTACTCTACCCTGTCTGAACGCCTGATCCCCAGAAGCCATGTGAGGTAATCACTATTGTTCTTTTGAGCCATTGAGTTTTGAGGTGATTTTTTATGCAGCAATAGATGACTAATTTAATAGATGATAATTTAGAGTAGGAGGAGAAGGACAAGCATCCTACACTTTGGAGGATCCTTAGCTGATATTGGAAGGAGGTCAGAGGTTCTGAATTTGCAAGGGAACAGAGGTCAATAATTTCTGACAGGGATTCCTGGGGCCAGCTATGGCCCGGGAGAGGGCTGGAGAGACGACAGAGCCAAGAGCTTCCCAGAGGGCATGACTCCTTGGGGGAGAGGCAGAAAGAGAATCCAATGTCTATCACTGGGTTTTGAGCCTGACCCTCAAGGCAAGCACCCCTTCCCCATGATCATGGTGGAGATAGCATGCTCTTACACTCCAGGATTCATGAGGCTGGCAGCATATCCCGGCACCTCAGGACTTCTGGAGGCTTCTATGCCAGAACCTACTTATCTGCCCTTACCTGTTTCTCTTGGATGTTGTAGGAGATGAAACTCCCTAAAACCCTTAGACAATCATAAGTGCTAAGTTCAAGGTATAAGAACTTTGCTCATAATTTAAGGAAGGAGTTTATGGTAGTCAGGTTCTTGATTGCAAGCAACAGGCAATTGTTCTAGATGACTTAAGCAGAAAGTGACATTATTGAAAAGATTTGAGTTGTTCTCAAAATCACTAGGGGAGCTGGAGGATAAGAGCTGAATACTTGACAGAACCAGTTTAGTTCAGGTGCGGCTGTCACAGCTACTGGAACCTGGATGTCACTGAACCCTAGATGCAGCCACCAGCATGATGACCACCATTATGGCCATTGGAACCTGGATGTGGCTACTTCTCCATCAGGATGGAGTCTCCCTATCTCTGCTTCTCTGGGTCACTAATGCCTGGTTCCAAGTCCAGGAGCAGCTGTATCTGGCTGGCGGAGTTTAGGTCATGTGCCATTTCCTAGCTGCAAGGGAAGCGGGAAATCAAGGAGCTAGAGTTTCATCTTTGTACAATGGGGAACTCACCCCAAATAGAAAGAGGCTTCAAGTAGTGGCAGATAAAAAATGACAAATGCCCACTACTGGGTTGTTCTTGGTGCTATTATGGATACGTGAATGTGTTGATACATATTTGTTGGGGGAGAGGGAGAGCAGAGTTTGAATTTGAGAACTGTGAGGAAATTGCTAGAAGGAATATTACATTTAGAAAATATGGTGTGCTGTTTACTTGTCTGTGCGTCCTTAGCACCATTCTTGCCCTTCCATGCTGTGCTCTACATAATGGGCCTGGGACCGCTGTGACCCACAGATCTCAGGCCTTGGCAGGTTGAGCCAAAGGGAAGCACTGGTAGGAGGTTGGTAATTAAGAGAGAAGGCAAGAAGTCATGTTCTCTTTCTCGTTGTTTCTTGTGTGATCTCTGGGAGTTTCTGCATCTCACATTTCCAACTTTAGCCACAATAGCTCAGTACCAGCCTGGGTGATCCCTCCTTTTTGGTGCTAGCACTGGCCTGGTGGTCTTTCCTTGGTGGTTTCATTACCCTTCTTGGCACCCCCAGTGGTACAGTCCTAAGTGCATTTCTGGGCTTGGATAATAACACATTCTCATTTTTGTTCCAGCCCTAGGAGGAGTAGCTGTTTTCTGCAGCTTTTAGTCTCTAGGTTACCTCACCTTCCCCTTTTCTTTTCTTTTACCATTTCTAACACTTTAACACTAGTTCCCTGGATTAAATCCCCTCTATTTGAAATACCTAATATGCTTCCTGCTTCCTGACTGGACTCTGACTGATATACATAGAAATTTGGTAAGAATAATACACCTTACATTTATAACATAGTTCTCAATTTCAAAGAGGTTTAATGTTTAGGATGCTCCATTTATTCTCTTGTCCATCTGGTATGCTCATATGACTATTGAAAACTTTGTCCAAGCATTAGTTCTTCCATGAATTCCTCTCTTATATCACTCCTGCACTCTGTCTGCCAAGCTCCAAGGTGCCAAATACAGTACCACATAATCACAGCAGTTCTATGACAGTAGTGTTTGTTGATGTTTATAGTGACAGTCATGAAGATTAAAAGTGCATGTTTGTAGGAAATTCTTCTAATAGCTTTACTTAGGCCAGTGTGCTGATCTCTAAGTCTGGAATTCTAGTCCAGATTCCATTAGTAGCTAGCTGTGCAACCTTGGGCAAGTCAGTTGTCTTCTCTGGGCTACAACTTTTTCTCCTAAAAAATGAGTAAGTTCAATTAGGAGGGTGATTTTCAAACTACTTCTTCTTTTTTTTTAATTGTGAGGAATATTATTTGAAGGCCCAATGTGGAAAACAGAAATAGACATACTGGTTGAAGTGAGGGATGAGCATCCCAGAATTCTATGAATTCTTCTGCTCCCACACCCCCATACCCTTGTTGGCACCTTTACCAAAACTCTAGGGCTGCAGGGAGCATAGTTATAACTCTGCACTGCATGACTTCTTCTATACATTCCATGTCTGTCCATAGAGGACCAATAAGTAGGTGATCCAAAGCCAATCAAATATGATGGCCATGCATTGCTCAGCTGATAGTCTGCACATGGCCTTACTTATACCAGTAGATTTAGAGATTTGGGTGAAAACGTCCCCAAAATTATGTCAAATAAGACATGAATATTTTAGTCAACTGAATAACTACACCACACTCAAAGGTAGATGTAAACATTATCCCGGGGAGATAGTTGAATAAGAATAGTCTAAGTCTTTTCTACGTCCACCTGCTAAGATCATTATATTGATAATAGCATTGAACACTGAGGCTTAGTTATACTGTAACCAGCATCCCCCCTTGAAATTAACCAGATCTGTTTTGGTTCACCTTTCTAACTCCATATGTGGCCTAACTAACTGGCTCTGCTGGGCTGAGGTGCGTGTTCGCCATTAATACAACTTCCTACAATGGGAAATCATCTTCGAAGCCAGCCACGGAAGAGACACTTGATTGTTTGGATAAAGTTCAAGTGTACTAAATTGTGGTTTCATTAGGGAGGGAAGAAACATGGGAGCATGGGGCGACAGAGTCAGAGAGTCTCTTCGAATGAGGCTGAGACTTGTCTTGAGTTGTCGTTAAGAAGGAGAGACTTTGACTACGAGAATTAACACGTGTTCTCGATCCACTCAACTTTGCATCGGCATCATCTTTGCAGCTATTACCATTACTTTGAAGACATTGAGCAATACTATGTGCCAGAAATTATGCTCATCACACTTAATCCCCACAAGCATCCTACTGTTATTTTTCACAGAGGGGAAAACTTGGTTCAGGGAAAGTTCCATTATTCTTTTGCATTCATCAGGTAGCAAGTAACTAAACTGGGAGCCAAACCTACATCTGCTTAATTATAAGACTATGCTTGTACCCTGATATCCTAATGCCTTCTCTTTCCCGGAACCCCACAGTGAGGGTGGGCTCCCCATTCCTGTTTGTTGTGTTAGCATGATGGCATTGCCATCATCAATCTGTCCCCCCACTCATGGACAATCGAAGGCCCATGAGGTCTCTATGGTGGAATCCCTGTGACTCATTCTCAGTTTGAGGCAGCTCCAAGGGCTTGCCTTCTTCCTGTGCCTGGGACTGCTGGGCACTGTTGAGTTGTCACCTGGCTTGGGAGACTCCGTAAATCAAGATTAAAATTAATTAGCATGGGAAACCTGCCAACTCATTTTCCATGCCCCCAGCAGACAGCCTAATTTCCTGGCTGGTGAGAACTCTTCACTGGCAATGATCTCGCTTCTGTCATGGAGGATTTTGTAGGAGAATCACACGTCTCTCTTTGATGGCTGCAAAAAGTTAATTAATGAGCTGAAAATGCAGAAATGAAGAAAGAGGTGGAAGGGAGATGAGCATACAGAGCCAGAGAATGTGGTCAATGGTTGGAGAGAAGAACCAGTCATTTAAGGCAGACTGAGTCCCATGAGAAGGGATGCCTTGGCTAAAGGTGGTGGGGGTGACCACACTGGCTCCTGATCTCCGAAATCATCACCATTACTGGAGCACTGAAAGAGCAGTGGACTGCAGTTTCAATCCCTAAATGATACTGACTTATGGTGCTTTTCAGAGCAAGTTTTCCTCTTTTCTGGATCGCATAGTATGGGGGTTAAATGTATAGACCCTGGAGTCAGACTGCTTATATTTTGAATCTAGTCTCCACCATTTAGCAACTGATTCTGAGCCAATTATTTAATCTCTCCAAGACTTAGTTTTTTCAATTGTAGAATGGGGATACCAACAGTATAAAATTCATCTCTGGAAGTTGCCACAAGTGTTAAGTGCAAAAATGCTTGTAGGGTACCAAGCACAGAAGCTGGCACGTGGTAAGCATCGTCAAACTTGCGATGTTTTTGGCTGCACCTAGTCAAACCTCCACCTCAAAGTGTCCTAAAAAAGGAAGTGCATTAGCTGCATGTGAACAGAAGTTCAGGAAGAGGATTGTCTTCAGGGTTGGTTATATTAGTGCCTCAGTGGTGTCATCAAGGACCTGGGTCTTCCCATATTTCTGTTTTGTGATTCAAAATGTTGGCTCCAACCTTAGGCTGATAGCAGGACGCTGCATCACTCCCGGGCATCACATCTAGATGTGTCAGTGTCCAGAGCAAAAAGAAGGATGTCTCTCCTGGGACTCTTTATTTGAAACAAAGAAACGTTTTTGTAGAATCCTGCCAGCAAATGTCTGCTTATGTCTCATTGGCTGGAATTGGGTTCCATGCTCAGGCAGGATTCTACAAAAACAGAACTCACCTTGGAGTTGGGGCTGCAGTCAGCTTCACCTGAGGCTACATGGGGGATGCTGGGTCCCTAAACAAAACTGAGGTTCTATTAGAAAAGAAGAAGGCAGATAATAGTTACTGACTAGGCATTTGACAAAAATCTCTATAATCAATAAATTTCACTATTATTATTTTTATTATGACTTATTATCATCAGTTTCTGCTGTGGACTGCTTGCTCTCCCAGGCTCTTTTCTGTTCTGAGAGTCCGTGACTCTGATCTCACTCAGCATTCCCAGCGTGAGCTGTGCTAAGTTTGGTCCCTGCCTCTTTTGATGAGAGGACAGCTGAAATGTACCATGTCTGCTCCAGCTTTTTTCCCATCTTAGAAATACCTCCTGTGGAATAGCTGAACACTCCAGGTGTGCTCAGCTACTAAGAACCAACCAAAGGAAATTTCAAGATTCCAGCATTTGCCATTCACAACAGTGTGTTGTATAACTCAGCTGATGATACAGTTGATTAAGTGCCAAAGCATCTGCCTTTTTAGTCACATACCTAGGAATACTTCCTCTACTCAAGATGGCAAGCCCATCTCAAATAATGTTTTGGATTACAAGGTGATAGATTTAAACATTTCTAGCTCATTGAGCTAGCTGCCCTGTGTTTTATGGTCACAGATTGCATGGTTAACACATTTTTTTTTTTTTAAATAAGGACCAGTGTAGATGGAATGGTGAAAAACCATTCCCATTTTTGGAGAAACAACCTGTCTTAGTCTGTTTTGTGCTGCTATAACAAAATAGCACATATTGGGTAATTAATGTATGAAGAACAGAGATTTATTTCTTATAGTTCTGGAGGCTGGGAAGTCCAAAGTCAAGGGGTGAGGCCCTTCTTGCTGCATCATCCCATGGCAGAAGGTGGAAGGGCAAGAGAGCACATGCAAGAGAGAATGAGGGGAAGGGGGCTGAACTCAGACTATTATCAGGAACTCACTCTCAAGATCACTAACCCACTTCCTTGATAACAGCATTAATCCTTTCATGAGGGCTCTGCCCTCATGACCTAATCACCACATAAAGGTCCAACCTCTCAACACTGTTGAATTGGGAGCTAAGTTTCCAAATTTCCAACATAGGAACATTGGGGGACACATTCAAGCCATAACACAACATAATAACATGACATTTGGCGGTTGGGAAAATATTCCTCAGTTACATGAGACAACAATTTTTTTTTCTTTCCAGCCCTGAAGCATAGCTTAGTTCCACATCCATAATTAAATTGATTTTCTTTTCCTTTTAATTTATTTTTGGCTTTTGGCCACAGTGAGGGCTGCTTGTTGAGCAGATGGCACAGACTACTTCTCCTCTCTGCTTACAGAAGTCAGTTCAATCAACCATCAGTAACTCTGTGTCCCCTGGTCAATTGACCTGAGTCTACCAGAAAGTGATGTGCTTGGTTTTGAGGACAGAAATGACCCTATTGTCTCATAGTTTAGATAACATTTTTTCCTCCAAGGGTCAGATCAAACTCTACTTGATGTCATAAACTCCCAGGCAAGTGGCAGGAATTCAGCACCATGGGAGTGCTCTCAGGAATCAGCCAGGAAGTCTCTGGATTGGAATCTGGCAGAGTGAATTATGGTTCATTGAGTAAGATGATCATCACTCTCTTCTTAGAAATAAATTCAATTTGCTTCGTCAGAGAATCATGGATTCTAAGAGCTAGAAGTGACTTTGGATGTTATATGTGTAAATGTTTTTGCAGCCAAGTCCATGGGGAGGGCCTAATTTGTGTCCTATTTCAGGGACTCTGACACAGAGGTTCTGTTTGTGTGAAGTCCCCATAGGCCTTCTAGAAGAACCAATGAGGGAATATGTTGGAGCTGACTCTAGTTTGCTCTAGGCTAAATTTCTTGAACCAAAATGGGGAACAAGAGTTGATCCTTAACTCTTGCACTGAACTGACTCTTAAGTTTGGGTCCACTTCTTGGATGGTCTGTCAGAGAAGGGATAATTTTGAATGCTACACTTTTTTGCATCTTGCCCTCTATCCCAATCCCAAAGAAACCTCTCCCACATTCCTAGAAGAGAGACCATGGTGAGAAATCACATATATGAGTCAAATAAAAGAATCATAATACCAGGCTGCAAGACATTGAGAACGCAGGGACACTCTGCTTGGGAGTTTGATAAGAGGTGGGTCTTATGATTCTAGCAGTGGAGGCAGGACAAGAACCAGGTTGGAATGGGAGAGGAAATTAAGAGCAAGGGCCACTTGTAAGATGGAGTACCTGTGACTGCTGGAGTCATACCACCCAAGACTTGGTGCAAGAGTAACGGTGAATAGGGTGGCATGGAGGGCCTGGAACCAGCCATGGCACAGGAGAACTTCAGTGGCCATTGAAGAGGTGGTTATATGAACTGAGCTCATCCAATCCGTCTCCTTCTCCTCTCTCCCAGGACTTTGAATCTTGGGAAGATTGGTTGGCTTTCCTTCATTCCAGCCATGGTGCCTCGACATGGTGTCAGTTTGCAGAGCTCCTCAATATTTATTTTCTCTTTCTCTCTCTCTCCTTCTTTCTCAGGCTAGTTAAAGTTGAGTTCTGTCGATTGCAATTAAATTGCCCTAACAGTTACAGGGTTGGTCTCTTTACCAATTAGCTAATTGCAAAATAAGCAGGCACCCAAGGAGCAAGTTTGGCAGTTTGAGGGGCTTAAGCCTGGAAGCCACCAGTTCATCACTGTCTGCAGCCTGGACACCGCAAAGCACAGCTGTAGGACGATCAGGCTATTGGGCGACAGAAACGTGTCAGCAGCGAGTGCCTGATGCTTTGCTGTAGGTGGAAGACACAGATGGTTAGCTGTCATGACACTTATCCTTGTCAGAAATCATTGTTCTCTTTCTTGTCCCAATATGATCTTTGCCAACAAAAAGAAGGCTCTGGGAGTCAGCACAGCTGTGACCCAGAACAGTCAGGCCCTCGCTAGCTGTGTGAACATGAGCAAGTCACTCCATTTCTCTGCAGTCAGTTTCCTCACCTATAAACGAGTGGAGCAGCTCACAGCAACCCAACATATGAAACTAAGAATACTGGAATTGCACTGTTGCTGGAAGGGTGCTGGTGGTAGAAACCTTCCTACTAAATCCTTCCTGTTACCTCCTTTTTTCCTCCTTGAGGTACTTCTGAGGAGCACACTTTGATGATTACATGGGTAGATGATCTCCAAGGGACTTTCCAGTCTCCAATTCAATTTATTTCTTTTGCAAAACAGTTGCCTTTCCACATTTCTCTTCTTTTTATCCCTCCCTACTGCATAACCTCACCACTGCACAGACACAACTTTCTCTGTGCACACAGGGAAGAGGAAAATGAGCTGTTTGGTGTTCAGCATTTGCCGATTGGGTCTTCTGTGTTTATGGAGATGGCCAGGACCATTGATAAGATGCTGAGGAGCCACAAATAGGTCCAGTAGAAGATCCTCCTGCAAGAGGGAAGCCGGCGCCTCTCCAGGCCACCGATGCCACTGGTCTGGCTTTCCAGGGCTTCATGACCCTGAATCTGAATTTCAGAAGCACAATAAGTTCTGAAAGCCTCTAGTCCCTAGAGCTCGTGTCTGCACATCCCAAGGACAAATTGCTTCTATGAGAGCACTCTAAGCCTTTCAAATCAATTTATAATACTGGTATTTAAAGGTATGTGAGATATGCCAGCATTTCTAGTCATCCAAACCCTTTCCCAAAGAATCCTCCCTCCCCTTTAACACACAGCCTTCAAATCCTCGCTAAGGAGGCACCTAATGTAGCCATGTTTGTACTGGAAGTCCCTTCCTCATTTCCTGATGGCCATCGCTAATTGGTCCAGCAGTGACCACTTGACCAATCCATTCCTCTCTACGGGGACACAGAGGCTCTGCCATTTAGATGTTGATAGACATGAAGCAGCGTGGGAATGTGGCTTTGGGACAGCTGCCCACATGGGGCACATGTGATAGAGAAAAGCAGCCAACACACCAAGGGAGGGTGGAGAGCAGAGAACACAGGGAGTCGGGGAGAGAGACTTTCTGCTTCTGATATTGTTCTCATTGCACAGGGCCCTACAATCTTCCTACATTTAGCTCTTTTAGAGTCCCCTGGATCCTTCCATCAAACCTGAATTTTTACTTAAACTAGCCAGAATAGACTCTGTTCCTAGCCACCAGGCAATCCTTAATTAAGATAAAAGACTTAATGAAACAAGTCATGGCACCATCTACCCTGAAAGGGCTCATTCATCTCTTCATTCACCCAGCTGATATTTACCGAGCCTAAATGCCGCAGCACTGTGGGTACCAGCACGGAGGATACGGCCTGAGCAAATATTTAGGGATTTGAAATGATGTCAAGTGTGGAACGGCTGAAGGATCTGGTTGAGTGAGGAAGCAGCATGATAGCTGTCCTTGGTTATTTGAAGGGCAGCGATAGGGAGGTAGACTTGCTTTGTCAGCCCCAGAGGGCGTAAGAGAATTTATGGGTAGAAATGAGAAGGGGACAGATTGGACCTCAACATAGAGGAGAACTTTCCAGCAGTTTGGCGTTGTCTGGAGATGGAGCAGCTTGTCTTGACAGTTGAGTTTCTCCTACCAAGGGGCTGAATGACCAGTTTGCAGGGATTCGGTAGGGTAGATGCAAGCATTAGTTGAAGGCTTAGGTGAGATGACCTCTAAGATTCTGCCCCAGTTCCCTGGGTTCGAATTTCGCCATGGGCCCTCATGGTCTGCATGATTTTAGGCAAGTTATCTAACTTCTCTGGGGCTGTTTTCTCATCTGTGAAAACCGGGATAAGAAATTCTTGTGGTGCTGTGAGGAGTGAATTATGTGGCGCTTAGTAAGCACCTGGCACAGAGAAGAAAAGTTCAGTAAATGAGTATTTTCTTTACTCTTCTCTGGTACAGGTGAGGCTTTTCTTCTCATGAAATGCTGCTTTCTCAACTACCGCTGACACTTCAGGGATTTTATTTGCTTTAAACAACTGCAGTCTATGATGATGATAGAGGCTGTGTCGTATTCAACTTGCTTAGTGCAGGGCAGTGCCTAAAGAAGGGCCTTCATAAATTGCTAGTAGATGTTATTCAATATGGAGTCTTAGCTAACAGTCGCCTCACTGAAACCTGTATGAGAGCTGCATCTCTTCTCCACCCTTCAAGATTAGACATCAAGTCACAAGTAGACACAGGTGTACACACATACACATGCATGCACGCACAGGGACTGCACCTAAATAAATGCACACGCGTGCAGACAAGCATGGCCGTGCACACCCATGCGCGCAGACATGCGCAGACTCTCATTCCTTCCCCTCCCTATAATCAAGAAGATGGAAGAAGAATCGGCTTGTGGAATGAGTCACAGAGGCAGCCAGGATGAAGGGCAGGATTCAGCGTCCCCAGGGAATCTTTATTTATAGCCCTGGCTGCTGGAGAGGGGGCTGAGATCATTCCTAAAGAGTTTCAGCGATGGAGAGTGATCAGATAACCAAAAGATGTCATTCCCACCATCGTGTTCTTAGAGGCAGGCGCCTGTTGCTACTGGAGCCAGGAGAAGCGCTGTGTCACTCCAGGGCTGTGGGCCGCGGAGGGGTTGAGCTGACTGCATTCCAGCTGGTCCCTCGGCAGCCGCCGGGCCCCTCTCCTCGGTGCACAGGCAATCTCTATGCTAATCCGAGCAAATCTTCCCAGCCCCAAACAAACAGAAACCACTCTGGGACAGCAGCGGCCACTGATCACAGAGGATGCAGCTTAGATTCAAAATGATACAGTCTAATCTGCCGGCCCCGCAGCCTTGCCTCTGTCAACAGTGTGGTTTTTGTAATGAGCAGAGCAACTGGCATGAGGAATAGGCAACAGCAGACCCGGCCTGACTCACCGAGGGCTGGGGCAGAGTGGCAGGAGGCAGCTGCCTCTTGGCTGGGCTTTGAGGGATACCAGGAAATTCTAGTTCCTTGGATATGAGCTCTCTGTCTCATCCACTCTGGCACCCCAGCACCCGCACTGCTTGACACAGACGCAGTGCCTGGAAGGTGTTAGTTGATGAATGGATACATGCATGATCTCTGCAGTTTTTCACGGTTCTGGTTCTTGGGTAAGACCCATGCTGGAGAGAAAAGAACATTTACTAGGGGGCCAAACAGACCAGAAGTGTAATCCTGCCTCTTCCACCAGAAGGCCTTGGACAGGTGACCTAATCTCTCCAAGCCTCAGTTTGCTCAGCTATAAAATGGGGACTCACTGGTACCTACTATATTAGGAATGGCACAAATATGTTACCTTACTATGATGATGTGCTACCTGGGAGGGATGAGATATTATCATTAGCCAGTAACACTTTAGTTGAATCACTTGGTCAAATTGTACCTAGCAGAAAACAGGGATGCCAGGACTACCCGGGACTGTCTGAATGGCTCCTTATTTCCCAGCTCTTCTTTTTGACCTGGAGCCCTCCTCTTAGCGGGGGTTCACTTCTCCATTGGCTTGGGTGTGTGCCTGGGACTTCATTCCTAGCTGGGGCAGGAGGCCCCTCGGACTAGACACCAGCTGCCCAGTGCAAACCCTGTGCTCTGGCCTCACATCCTCCTCCTCTTGGCCCGGACACTTACCTCGGCTCCTGGACCTGAGCATGGCTTTGGGAACAGCTGGTGCTCATCTCTGGACTCTGTTTATTCAAGTGGGTCACTCTGGGCCTGCTGGTGCTGACCTCTCGGACTGCCTGAAGCTGCCCTGGCACTTGGTCCAGCCTGCTGCCTTCCTCCTCTGATTCTGGGGCCTAGTTCAGACAGGACCAAGCCGAAGAGACCTGAACCTGCTCTTCCAGAGCGCCAGGTCCTCTGCTCGAGCCTTGAGGTTGTTCCGCGGGCAGGTCCGGGAGCAGAGAGGGCAGCTTGGGAGAGAAGGAAGAATTAGGAAGTGAATTTCAAGAGCACTGACTCCAGCCACCATCAAAGCATCACTTCCTAGATGGAGAGAATAATGCAGCGGTTACTACAAGCCCTGGCTTTTTGGCCGGAGACATCTGAGCTTTAAAATTGGCTGTGTCACTTGCTAGTTGTGCAGTCTGGGGTATGATGCACCGTCTCTCTGAGCTTTGGGTTCCTCACTTGCACAATGGGGTTGGTGACAGTACCTACCGTATGGGGCTGCACGATACGGATGTGAAGTGCTGAGCACAGTGCGGGGCGCACAGTAGGGAGTCAATACAACAGTAGCTCTGATGACTGTGATTTCATGGCTTTTGTGACCCCTGCCCTGGTGGCTGCTCAGGGCTCTTAGGAGGATCCCATGAGATAAGGGGTTTCAATGTGCTTAGAGGGAGACTGGAGAGCGTGACCTCAACATAGAATATTGAAATAATTATTTTCTCAGTTTTCGAAATTTGCCAACTGATGTGCTGTTGAATGTGGATTGGGAGTCTGGCAGCCGGGGGACATGAAGGACTCCCCCAGAGCTGGCTCCTGGCGTGACATTTCCCTCTGGTGCAGGGGGACAGAAGGAGCTCAGACAGAGCCCTCCCATTGTCCCAGGGCCTTCTGAGGCCATCGGCTCTGCTGAGTCCTTCCAGCTAAGCCGGGCGGTTTATGGGGGTGATGGTGGCACAGGGGATTGGTGGCTAAAGCTTTATTTGTTGACCATTTCCCAGAGCCTGTGGCTCTGAGTCTGCCTGGGGCTGAACAAGCAGAGGAGGTGACAAGGGGCCAAGCAACAAGCCCTGATTTATGACCCGAGGCTCCCACTCCAGAAACTGCATCATCAGTCCCTTCAAGAGAGAGCTTTAGTCGGAGGAGCTGCCTTCTTACTGCAGGCCTGAGTCCCAGGCCTGCTCCCAAGGACAGCCCCTTTTCCTGCACCCCTTATGGGAAGAAAACCCGGAGAACAATGTGGGACTGGATGAAGGTGGGGGGCTGCTCTCTCCGGGCCAAACACCCTAAATGTGAGCATGCTCCTAACAGCTCCTAACAGTGGAAGGGAAGAGTGGTAGAGTTCATAACAAAATGACTTTACAGAAGGGACAAATGATCCTTTACTTTGTATTTACATCATGTCTTACAGCCCCTGCAGCCCCCACGGTGGCTGAGTCTGCTCAGCCACATGTTCAGTTCTTTCTCAGCTTCTCAGCTGACGTGGAGCCGCCATAATAGACTTTCAGGATGCCCTGCATGGCCACACCTTTCACGAATGGTATGTGTTACAAACACCTGCCATTCTCCCCATCTTCACTTTTAGCAGAAACGTATGCTCAGCAATGTGCTAAAATGGACCCCTCTACTAGATCTAGGGATAAGCCATCTCTGTTTTTATTCAAGGATGACAGTGCCATTCTCATTTGCCCATGATTGATTTAGGGGTGGTCATGTGGTCCAGTTCTGGCTAATGGGACCTGAGTCAAAGTCTTCTGGGATCTCTGGAAAGATTTTGCTACATAATAAGAAAAAAATATAGAGGAGAAATTCTGTTCTGTCTCTTCTTCTTTTGTGTATAATTATCTGAGGATGTGGTGCTTGGAGCTGTGGAAGCCATCTTGCCACCATGAGGAGAAAGCCAAAAACACTGCAGGAAAGATGATCCAGAGCCTTGACATTGTTGAGCCACAATCGAACCCTGGAACTGCCAACTTGTAGACTTTTGTTAAATACAGTAATAAAAGTCAATATTGCTTAAGCAACTTCTAGTTATTTAATAGGTGTTCCATTACATCTATGCCAAAGCATCTGAACTAATACATCAGGGACACCACTCCTCAGTTGGCCCTCCCTATTTCTTCTCCCTTCCCTGCTTTGACCCAGGGGACTCAAACCTGGACGCCTGCAGTGGCCAGGGCAGTGATACGGAAAAGTGAAACTGGCCCAGCGTAAGAGAGGTGAGTTGAAGAGTGTATGCTCCTTGTGAAGAGGCTGGTGCACGCAGGAATGCTCTCCAGGTGTGGCTAGAGATCTATATTTTTCTAGAGAAATTGAAAAACTAGATTTTTATGTGAAATCTCTCAATTTAGAAATGAACATTTAAATTTTAAAGAAAGATACGGTATAGACCAAACCAGTGTATCTGTGCACAGTAGACGGTCTGAGGGTCACACATTTGGGACCTGGCTTTGACCCCAGAGTTCCCTGTCTTCTTGAGCTTGATCCGTAAATGAGGGCTGTCAGTGATTTATTAATATTTCAGATTTTGCTGTTGGGTGGGGCCGTGGTTGCGGGCTTGGGTGGTATGGTGGGAAGGGAAAGAGGATGGGAGAAGGGATGGAAAAGGTCGTAACTGTGGCCTGCCATTAAGGTGGGATATTTGCAAGACAGAAAACCTTTGCCCTGCAGGGTAGACCTTCTCTTAGCATAGATCCTGTGTGTAATTTTACTGAAAGGGTCAACCTTGCTTTCTCCATGGTGAGTCATGTCACCAAAGCCCCCTTTCTCATAGCTAAGCATCAACATGGCCCAGGCTCTAAGAATGGGGGTAGAGGGGACCTAACTACTAGTGCTGTGGAGACTACTAGTGCTTTGTCTGGGAGCAAGGCTTCTCAATTCCCATTTAGCCCAATAAATTCTTAGTTCTTTTCAGCAAAATAAAATATCCTAAGGAAAATCCAGAGACACTCCCCTCCCATGGTAGCAGCATTTTGGTGGGTGGATGAGTTCAGACAGGTCTCTCTAGGGAAGGCTTGGACTGCCATGGACATTTTAGACCTTTGCTAAACTATCTTTCCTTGGATCTGAGGACTCCGCCCCCTGACTCCTGGTCCCTGCATCACCCAGGCAGGCTGTTGAATTTAATTCTGTAAGCTATTAAATTGGAAATGTTCATGTTTGCCTCTAGGTCATCAAATTAAAAGTTTCCAGAGTGCCTTTGTTGCAAGGCACCAGGGAGCAGCTAACATGAACTTCATGCGGTATGCTGTGTACAGCCCCATGACGGCCCTTGATGACAAGAGAGGATGAGTCACCACTAGCTTCAGGGATTTGGAAGAAATGTCAATGAAGCCATGAATAATAGGTGTTGTACTGACACCTAAGAAGGTTAAGGGCAGGAATTAGTTGGCAAGGAAGAAAACAGTGTGCGGGGGAGTTCTACAGAACTTCTGTAGCTTGTGTCATCTGATTAAATGGAGCTGAGTTTTAGGATAGCCAAGAAAATAAGAAATTTCTTTCATTTTAAAGAAAGAAAATGTACGTATGTTGTTGTTGGGGGATCCTCCCTAAGGGCAGAGAGTTGGACTTGATGGCTTCCGGAGGCCCTGCCAAGCTCCAGGACTTTATCATTGTTGTGGGGGCTGCTTGAGAAGTCAGTGGATCTGAGCACTTCTCCAAGCATTCTGGGATCTTCAGAAGGAACATTCTATAGGAAGCAGAGACCAATCCAGGCTACTTCTAGAGGGAAGACCACAACAGCCCAGAAGAGTTAAGACATGTTACATGTCTCAATCCCAATGGGGAGACACCATCGAGACAGTAACTAGTTCAGAAGATGTTTCTTCCCTCTGAATAAAACACAGGAGATAAGGTTAAAGAGCCGATGGTTGGGTTTCCACAGACCTTCTAATCAAATGCCTTCCTGGTGGTTCATTCTGAGGGGACCAGGAATGGATGATCATCAAGAAAATGACCAAATGCCTCACCATCTGACAGTATCTCCACTCACTTTTCTGTCTGAATTAACCAGAAATGACCCAGGGAGGAAAGGCCTGTAGACTGTGCAGAGAAGAGAGGAGGGGAAACCACCTCCATGGGGGTCATCGCCATTGCTTTCGCTACTGGTGGCACCCTCACCTACTAATGCGTGTAGACTGAGGGGTCACGTGCTACGACGAGAACAATAATGACAACAACGCCTGTCCTGGGCTGTCACGGTCAGTGTTCGGTGTTAGGGATCAATACTTGGGGCAAGGAGAGGACACAGGATTGGACAGAGGGAGACGTGGAACTGAGATGCTCATTAGAGTTGTCCCCCAGTGGGCCAAAAAGACTGAGCCTGTATCAGCTATTGCATAAGGGCTGTCAGAGAAGGGCACCCTCCCGGGTGAGGTGGCCCTCTGCAGCCGTGGCCAAGCTGGAGCTGACCACTAGAGCATCTGCTGACAGCGCTTGTGACGGCAGGCTCAAGGGGTTCTTCGCTGAAGGGAGTCTGAGCAGTGCAAGTCTGGGCCCTTCAAAAAAATTCCAGATCTGGAATCCAGAGAAGGTCCTCTTGCAGATCTGACAGTGGTGAAGCAGCCTCTGAGAACCCCGACCTGGCTCCTGACCAAAGCAGTTGGACAAAGCAAGTGAAATTTCCATGATGGTAGTAAGAACAGAGCGTACCAAGACCTCAGGCTTAGGATTCAGACAGACCCAGCCTCAAAGTCCACACTGATGTTTACTAACTGTGTGACCCTGGAAGATTGCATCACCTTCTCTGAGCTCCATGTCCCGCTCTGTAAAATGGAGATAAGAATCATGTGCTGGTCCTCGGCCCACTTGTCCTCAGGCCCCTGTCTTTCCCATCTCCCTCTGTCCTATTGCAGGGAGCTGGTCTCTGTGAGCTGCAGCTCCCAGGCTCCTGTGGCAGCTGGCTTCTAAATGGGGTTGACCAGTGAAGTTCTGGGGAAAAGAAGAAGAGGCTGGTCAGGGCATTTCTCTCTTCCCATCTGCTTCAGGTGGTGTCTCTAGCAGCAGCTACATCTCCACAAACAAGAGCTGACACTAATGTGATCACACTCTAAGGCCCACGTGTGCAGTTTTTCACAACGTTGATGCGGCAGTGCCTTAATAAATATTATTTTAGTTGTTTAACCATCACTCGTGTAGAGGATGGGCTACAGAATGGCAATTTTGTTTAGGATGTGAGAAGCAGACGTTGAAGTATGTAGGGGCTTATTGTACTGCAGGGTCCCTGATGAGTGCCCAAAATAGGGAGAGGAGGGCTTCAGAGTGTCAGATAGGGACTGCAGGGCAGAGGACGGCTTCACTAGTCTACATGCCCATTACTGTAACTCCTCAGAGAACTAGACTCTCAAAGCCACTCAGAATTGACATTCGTTGTCAAAATAGGGCTTTAATCTACTTTGATTACTCTCTTTCTTAGACCTTGCAATGGATTTTATAGCAGCCTCCCAAAAGATCCTAACGTCCACGTCCTAATGCCCTGGTACCTGTAAATGTGACCTTGTTGGAAATGGGGTCTTTGAAGGGATCTTGACATGAGATCATCCTGGATTCAGGGCTGGTCTTGAATTCAATGATTATTGTCCTTGTAAGTTAAGGAGAGGGAGATCTGAGACACTGAGACCCAGGGAAGGAGGCAAGTGAAGATGGCGGCAGAGATCAGAGCTACTCCATCACAAGCCAAGGAATGTCAGGGTCACCAGAAGCTGCAAGAGGCAAAGAATGGAATCTCTCCTGGAGCTGCCAGAGGAAGTGTGGCCCTGACGACACCTTGATTTCAGACTTCTGCTCTCCAGAACTGTGAGTGAATAAATTTCGGTTGCATTAAGTCATCAAGTTTGTGGTACTTTATTATGGCAACCCTAGAAAAACAATATGGACCCCAACTTGCACTTATATTGGGTCACTGAGTTATTTCCTAAATATCCCAGCTCTTTACTGACCTTGGGTTTTTCACCTCGCTACATTGGACACATATCATATTTACATTTCATGCATGCACATTTAACTATTTAGCTGGCACAAAATAAAATGGATAGAGAGAGGCTGAGAGCAAGAGTGAGCTGATAGCTGAGCCGCTGGGACAGCTCTGCCCACCTCTCCATGTTGAGTGGCGGGTGCTGCCCAGTGGGATGCAGGAGGGGTGGCAATGACCGCTCCTCCTCACCACTCCCGTGGTCTTCCCACAGGATGAGCCTCTCGCTGCACTGTGTGTGAATCAAACACTGAAGATTTCATAGTTTTTATATTATAAAACATGATCCCTTAAAGCGAGCTCACAAATTCGACTGAAGCAACAGTGATTGATTTCAGAACTGGAGGACACAGTGATTGGATTTCTTGAGAGAGAGTGTCATTCTCTGACACAGTCTGTGCTTAAGGGATTTTCAAGGGTGTCCTCTATTCATGATTTCTTTTTGGCTTTATGCGTTGATTTTAGAACCCAAATGCTGAGTAAGATCTGATTCCTTTGAATTCGCTTTCTTAGAATCCCCTGGCATATTTCAACATGCCACCTTTTCCAAAAAGTTCTTTCATACTCTCATCTGTGTTGAATTTCCAGCTTT
This sequence comes from Avahi laniger, assembly GCA_963575035.1. Lineage (NCBI taxonomy): Eukaryota > Metazoa > Chordata > Mammalia > Primates > Indriidae > Avahi > Avahi laniger. The sequence goes on along the minus strand of CAUYSK010023593.1, from coordinate 27,391 downwards.
TTCAAACTTCCATTCCATTTTCTTCCATCACTCCCATGTGTCTTTGCTGATAGGAACTTGTGCACACATCAGCCTCCCTTACAGGATTCCTTGAGGTCGGGGCTACATATCTTTGAACCTCCCATAGGCTGGGTGGTTGAATGGATGGATGGGTAGCTTGATGAGTTTACAGATTTCAGGTAAAAAGCAAACGGAATCTAATAGCCGGAGCAAAGAGAGCCTGTCTGTACTTAACACTGCCTAGTGTGGAGCTTGATGCACAATTTGGGAATCAGATTGCCAGGTGATTCCATACCCTTGCAGATGGCCTGCTTGCTTCCTCTGTGGACTTAAGGCTAAGCATGGGGCGCTCCCTTGCACTGCTGGTGCAGGGATACATTGCATTGCAACGCAGCTTAAATGTCAGTTCCTCAAAAAACTCTCCCTGCACCTCCCGATCTAAATAAGTTCCCTTCCCTCTGTCCTATGTTATCATTGCATCCTCTCTCTCTCTCTCTCTCTCTCTCTCTCTCCCTCTCCTTTTCCTTCATAGCAGTTGTCATGGTTTGAAACTATATTTATGTTTTATGACTTTTTATTATCTTTTACACCCTCCCACCTCCTGGCTGACTTTAAATTCAAGAAAGGTAGGATCGATGTCTGTTTTCTTAACTCTGGTGATCTAGTGTCTAGCTCAGTGCCTGACATATAACTATCATATATTTCAGCAGAAACATATTATATATTGCTGCTACTAGCGTCTAATTTTAACTGACTGTGTATTATGTGCCAGACACTGTTCAAAAGCACTTTACATAAACCATCTCCTTTCATCTTCACAACAACTCCATGAAGCAGAAACTAATATTATTCCCATTTTATAGATAAGAAAACTGAGATACAGAGAAACTAACTTGTCCAAGGTCTCACAGCTTGGAAGTGGTACAGCTGTGCCACTTTAAACTCAGGCACACAGGCCCCAAAGTCAGGAGGCATTCACTAAATGTCACTGGGTAAATGAATGAACTGTGATATGTAATACTGTGTATTGAGAGAATTTGGGAACTCAGAACTGAGAGTACACTTATATATCTTCTGAGCTAATCTCCCAGCCAGTGCAAAAATGTCTCCTACAATACTCTGAGAGTTAGTTCTCCAGATCTGTCTGAAATACTTCTGGCAATGGGGATTCACTAACTTTTCCAGTCAAGCAACTCTAACTATTCCTTACATAAAGCTGAGATCCACTTCCATGGTAATTTCACCCGTGGACATATGCTCTGCCATCTCTAATTTTAAAAAGTTTCAGTTCCTCCCGTATAGTTATGATAAGAGTTTCCAATCAGATGGACAGCGTCTGTCTGCGCCATATCTCCAGCTTTGGACCAGACTGTAGTGTACTGGTTAAACTGTGGTGTGCACATCTGGATGCAAGGCTTCCAGGCGTGGTTGGTCCAGGGCAGAGTAGGGTTGGATTATTCATTTCTGTAACCCCGGGACTAATGTGCTGCTTGTTGAATTGAAATGGAATGTTTTCATAGTGGTAATAATAATAATCCCTTTATTTTGTAGTTGAAAAGTTACAAAATACATTTGCACACTTGATTTCAGTTGATTTTCTCCACAACATGTCATTTAGTCTGTGTTACCTTTTTGATCTGAGGTTTCAGGATATGATAGGTAGAAGCAACAGGAGAGATGCTGTGAGATCCAGAGAGGTTGAATGGCGTGCCTAGGGCCAAGGTAAGTTTCCCTCTAAAACTGAGACTTTCTAGGAATCATGTCCTTCCCACCATGATCTCCCCTCCGCCTGGTGGGTTTCCCAACCTCTGGTTCTTTTTGGTGTTAATTGTGGTCAACATGGTATCGGCAAGGAATTTTTTGTCTTTGGAAGAGTGCAAAATGATGATTAGTTGGCTATTGGATAAGGATGTTGTACCTACAACAGTTGAGACATCTAATGAGTACTGGTCTAAATCATCATTCAGGTACCTGCAACCTCCAGTCTGATAATTCTGTGCTGCCCGTAGACGGGTCAGGTAGAGTTTTAGTCATAAATCTTTGACGACTTTTAGCAACCAAATCATTTCTGAATATAGCAACATTGCTTCTCACCTTAGCTGGTAGGAGCCACGCTCATCATCCTTTAAGACTGAAACACTGCCAGAAATACATAACTTTTTAATAGTTATTATCAACACCCTGTGGGAACTTCCTAAGGGCATTTTCCCAAATCCTAACGAGTCTTCACACCCGGTTCACCTTCCATCTACTCTGTTGCCTTTCTCGGTGATTAGAACTAGGACTCCTTCCCTCCCTTTCCTCCCGCATATCACGTTAGTACTTTGTATCTCTCCAGTAAAATTGATCAAAGTCTGCCTTATATTATGTATCTTTTCTTGTTTCATTGAGCACTCAGCATTGATTTATTTATTTATACACCATTTATTATTATTATTATTATTAACCATGTGCCAAGCCAAGTACTTTACATGTTTTCCCTTATGTTTCATTTTTACCTTATTTATTCTTTGCAATCACCCTAATAGATTGGTATTTATAACATTATCATTTTACAGATGAGGAAACTGAGGCTTGGGGGTTAGTCATGTTCCTAGCATTATGTGCTTGGTTGGGGCCAGAGCTGGGCTCACAAGTTCTTGGAGAACAGGGGCCATGATTCGTTATTCTCCCCGGTCCCTGGCATTGTACTTTGTACACAGTGGGTTTTTAATAGTTTTTTTTTTTCTTCTGTTGCGTATAGCTGTACACCCAGAACACATCAGAGCACTCTTAGGGTACAGAAAGCCTGTGGTGCCAGAGAATCAAAGCTAGATGGATATGCTGGCCGTTGGATTGAGGTGAACGCAGTCCTTCAATTGAATGAGGAGAGCATTACGAACTATTATGATAGCGATTCTCTGCCATTGTTCAATATGAGGCCAAAGGAAATACTGAAAATAACAAGCAGTGGTCTGCATTTTTTGCAAAATTTCAATAGGTTTAGCGGGTTCAAGGGCTTTTTTGATACACAGATGAATTTTACAGTGGTGAAGTCAGGGCTTTTAGTGCACCCATCATCCAAATATTTAATAGTACACATTGTACCCAATAGGTAATTTTTGTTCCCTTGCCCCCTCCCACCCTTCCCCCTTCTGAGTCTCCAAAGTCTGTTATACTACTCTATGACCATGTACACCCGTTGCTTAGCTCTCGCTTATGAGTGAGTACACATGGTATTTGTTTTTCCATTCCTGAGATTCTTCACTTAGGATAATGGCTTCCAGTTCCATCCGTGTTGCTGTGAATGAAACACATTATTTCATTCTTTTTAATAGCTGAGTAGTACTCCACGGTGTCTATATACACCACATTTTCTTTACTCACTCATCGACTGATGGGCCCTTAGGTTGATTCCATGTCTTTGCAATTGCTAATTGTGCTGCAATAAACATACAAGTTCATGTGTTTCTTTGATATAATGATTTCTTTTTTTTGGAAGCAGGGTAGACACCCAGTAGTGGGATTGCCAGATTGAATGGTAGATCTCCTTTTAATATTTTGAAGATTTCCATACTGTTTTCCGTAGAGGTTGTACTAATTTACATTTGGTGGTCTACATCTTTGACTTCTGTCTTGGATGGAATAAGAGACAGAAAATTTCTATTGTCTTAGCAATTAGTCTGAATGCTTTCTGAGGAGACACCCATTTGGGTGGGGAAAAACCCCTTGACAAGCCCACTTACTGCAAAAGTTGAGATTCTGGGTATATGACGTAGCTGAATCTGAGCAAAGAGGAAGAAAGTATTTGCTGCTCTGGAAAGGGAGAAGGAAGCATGAGAGAGGAGGAAGGAGAGGGTGGCAGAACCAGCGAGATAGTGAATCAGCTGTGCTGTGCTGCACATGATTTAATCACTCCTCGAACTGTCTGGTCTTCAGTGAAGCCTTGAAAGCTTGGCAAATGGTTGACATAAATAGATTTCTCGTGGAAAATGGAGGAAGGGCTATACCTTGGGACACGGTGGTAGAATGGAATTAGTAAGATAAATGATAAGATTCTCAACAGCAGGAAAAAGCAAGGATCTTGAGGACGGTTTAAGGCTTTCCCATGCTGCAGAATTGGGGGTTCAAGGCAACAACACTGAGATTTCAAGGGCTATTTTTTGGGGGGGTGGCAACTGTGTGTCATTAGGTAACATGTCTGTGAGAGGTCCTATGACTAATTTAAGTTCAATCGAACAGAGAGAGATGTTTCTTGAGCACCAGCCCAATGCCAGACACTGTGCTTGGTTCAACAACGACTCCGGGCTGCCGGGGAGAAATTATGAAGTTGATCTGTGGGAACGCTTCCCTTCTGGGTTCTGCTGAGGAATCTCACTCAGTTCTGCGGGCTGCTCACTAGCTCCTGCGGTCCTTAACCCAGATTATTCTTTCGCTAACAGGACCTCAGTTTGGGTGCTTCCTTTTCCTCACTTTCTCCCATCAAAATTTGTCCATTTACAAAAAGTTCTAGAATGTCTTTAAGAGTGTTCTGAATTTACACTTGTAAGACTTAGGAGGAAATCCCTGCTCTAGAACTTTCTAGCTGTTTGACTTAAGGCAAAACATAACTTTTGGGAGCTGTTCTCATTTTGGTTTGTGTCTCTGTGATGCTTTTCACGTGTCTGTCTCTCGCCTCCATGCACTTCTAGCGGCACAAGGGCAAGTAGTGTTATTATCAGTACTTAGTGCCTGACGTCAGTAAAGTTTGTTGTAGGAACGAGTTAATGAATGAACACATACCCATCCTTGCTACTCCCGTGGAGCTTGAACCAGTTAACGAATATGAAAGAGGTTTAAAAAAACATAATTTTCTTGTTTATTAGAAACCTCATCACAGCCAGCAGCCGCATTAGAAATAATTTGGCTAAACCAATTTTATTACGTTGTTAATGTTTGAGAGTTAGCTTCATGAGTTACCTCTGCCGGGGGCAACTTTGTGTTTTTGTGTGTGGGTTTAGGGCAAAAGTATTTATATTTTACAAAGAGAGTTTAACTAAGTCATAGGGATTATGGACGGCAGTGACAGGTATACTGAAAAGGGAATTTTGGACAAAGAGGGTCTTTCCGGGTTTCTTCAAGCAGGAAATAAAAATCTGCCAGTTTCCATCGTTCCTGAAAACGCCACGACTACAACATCTTTTTTAAGATTCCTAGAAAAATGCAGTGCAGTCGTGGCAGGCTATGTCTTTAACTCAGTCTCCACCTAAAACCAAGCACAACAAGAAACCGGAAACAAATGATCGAGTCACATAGCCATCTTGAGAATTAGTGATCAGCGTGGGCTACGAAACGGGCAAGTTACACTTTTCTTTTGGGTTTCATGCAAAGATTTCTCTCATTTCATTTCAAGTTGCATCCGCTTTGCGCAGTGATTTTTTTTTTCCCAGAGCACTATGAATGATTTATGACTTCTGACGCTGCATCCCACAAGATTACATAAGGAACAGTGAAAAACAAGTGATTGAGCCAAACTTAAAAAAAAAATCCAAACATTTTTAAAAAGTGAGTTTCATCTTGGCTTCGGTCAGCTAACAGATTTCTACTCTCCGAAAGTGTTCTTTCATTCCAAAATGCACCCCATTCCTGAGAGGATCCCCTAGATTTTCTTTCACTGTTGCCAGTACCCTGTGGTCAACTTAAAGTTTAGCCCCCTAAACCCTAAGTCCAGGAATGTCCAACTTCCCTGAGTCCTCCGCTTCTCCCTGAAAGTGAACTTTGCAGTTGAATTGCAGAAACGGCCTCATGAGTTTGGTTAATGATTGGACGAAAACACTGATAGGAGTAATGTCTACCAGGATTGTCATTTCATTAATCATAGAATAATAGATTTTCAGAGTTTGCAGGTGCATGGAATTACCTACTTCTACCCATTATTTGACAGATCAAGAAGCTAGTGACCAGAGAGGTGAAGTGACTTGCCCAAAGCCACACAGCTAGATTTCCTCAAGCAGAGTGATGGACCTAATTCATCCTCAGAGTAGTGTAGTCTGTGCATATTTATCAAGAAACTTTCGTCTCTCTAGTTAAGTGGAAGTGATAACACTGGATATTATCTTTCAACTATAAGGATTTTAGAGCTTATCTGATGGAATTTCTTCTGTTGACTTATTAAGGCAGAGCGAGTCCAGTGAGGTGGGGGAGGGCGGCAAGTGTTGCAAGGCAAGGCTGGACGCTGGAGTACTGGGTAGCAGGTTGGATGGGGTGAGGCATCACTCCAGAGTCTTGGTCAGGAGCGACCAAATCATTGAGAAGAGGGATTGTTTGAAGCCTGAGGTCTGGGCGGGTGGCCTCTATGAAGCACCAGGTTCGAAGGGTAGGTGCGAGACGACAAACTCAAGGTGAGTTGAAGGTGAGGAGCCAAAGAGTCGCAGAGGGCAAGATGGCTGAGACCAACGGTCACGTGCAGGCTGTGACCAAATAGAAGGGCCACCATTTGGAGGAGGGGCCAGTTGTTGGCTTCAGGGAGCAGGATTGGGTTATGTCATTTCGAGTTTAAAGGTTAAAAACCCACAAACAAACAAATTACAGAATAAAGGGTAGAGTATGATTTCATAGATGCATAAATCTGTCTCAGCATATGAAATGAAACGTATCATGTAGCTTCCTGGTTAAGAGCATGGAGTCAGAAATCCCAAATTTACTTCTTGGCTGCATTTTACCAGCTGTGTAATTCTGGGCAAGTCACTTACCCTTCTATACCTTAGGATTATCAACCATAGAATAAAACCTACTTTATCCATTTGCTTCAAAGGTCTGACGTGATGTATATAGGCACTTAGAACAGTGTCTGGCACATAGTAAAAGCACAATGGTAGCTATTTTTTTTTTTAAGACTCAATCTTTGGAAATAAAGTAAATCTGGATGTGAAACCCAGTTCCGTCACTTATTAGCTGTATGCCCTTGGGCAGATCACAACCTCTCTGAAACTTAGTTTTCAATCTGTACAATGAAGATAATAATCACCACATTGCGGGATATTGTGCGAATTAAATAAGGTAGCATAAAGGGTTCAGCCCAATGTACTCAAGAAAGGTAGTTCTTAGTGGCTGAGAGCACCAGAGGGAGGCTAAAATGTTGGGTGATAGAGTCAGGAAAGTGAAAGGAAGGAAACTCATAAAAACGTTGACAGTCATTTTTATTTTCTTCATTGATAGTGTGTGTGTTGTTTGGAAAAAAAATCATGTTAACAGCCAGCCTGTTTTATTGGAGAGGAAAGGAATGGTTAGTAAATAGCAAAATCTAAATAAACAAAACCTACTGCTTGCTTCCCAATGCTCAAATGCTAAGGACAAGTAGACAAAGCCAAAGGGAAGACAAGCTCAGGCTGCTCTGGAGACATTCTCACGTCTAGAGACTTCTCTCTTAGGTGGAAAACACTGTGGCTGTTTTGGTCCAAAATAGTCAATTTTTACAAATCCCCTTATCAGGCTAAGTGTTTTAAGGGTGTAGACATGATAATAGTCAGCAGTAGGGATATCCTGGTTTTAGGTCAATTGATGTGCTGAATTATAGAATTTTGGATCAGGAAGTAATTCCAGCCCTTCACCAGGCAAGCTCTGGATGAACTTCTCCCTGACATGGGCCAAGGAGGGGAGGGATCTAAGAATCCTCCAAAGAGGTGTTTCTGTAATGCTCTTCTCAATTACTACCATGTACCACGCACTTTTCATCACCTCTTCTTATTCCGAACTTTGACCTGCATCTAGCAACTTCAACTTTCTATCAGGAATGCAGCTTATTCAACATGCTTCTGTGGGTACCGTTTGGAAGATCTCTGATGGCTGAAAAATGGGCTATTAAAACAAAATTCCAACTTTCCTTCAGAAGGCAAATTCACCCATATATTTATACACTGCTTCATTTAACAAATACTTAATGAGAGTCTATATGCCAGGTGCAGAGTCAGAAAGAAAATAAAAGGAAAGAAGAGAAAAGAAACAAAGAAAGAAAGAAAGGAAAGGGGGAAAACAGCAGAACTAAAGCAAAAAAGGCAGATTTTATTTAAAATTAGTGCAGAAAAAAAGGCACTGGATCAGAAATTAGGAAAAACTGGCATTTTAGTCCCTGATGTTCTGTTAAGTAACTGTGACCTTAGGAAAGCCACTTCCTCTTTTTTGGGGCCCACAATTTTCATCTGTAAGATGAAGAGGTGGGGCAAGATGTCCCCATTGCAATGATCCATTAGTCTCCTCTTTGGGCAATAGACAGAGACGGAGAACTAGTTTCCACTGAGGTTCACATCAAACCATTCCTTATTATTTCTTTTTTCTTTTTGTCAGCAGAGGGAATGCCCAGTTACTCCAAAGAGACCAAGGAAGAGGTATTTTCCCCCTTCCTTGCATCCATAAAACGAGGAGGTGGACTTGGCTGCCTCACCTGGGATTTGGACTGATGTCAAGCCCAGAAGGAAGGCAGCTGGCTCGGGGGTTTCAGTGTTGGTGGCAAGAGATCCAGACTCAGAAGGGTGGATGCCGTGCGTGTGATCCAAACATTGCTACAGGAAATCCAAAAGCTCCCGGAAGTCAGTGCTGAAATCTTTCCTTCCTCCTCTCTCTCTCTGTCTCTGTCCATGAGAGTTCATTCCAGTTCAGTGACCTCAAACTTGACATTGTAGCATAAACTCGTGTTTTTAATTTCTTCAGGATTGTTGCTCCCAGCTACCTCCTCAAAATGTGTTTGCTCCGGGTCCACATGGGTGTGTCGAGTCTGCTGTCCAAGATGACAGCCCCTCTGGCAGCCGTGAAAAGCAGCTTCTACGAGAGTGACAAGGGATGGTGCTGACGTTCCCCTTGGCTGCTAATGTTTGGTTCTGGAGTGAGAGAGATGGGACGATGGGACGTGAATGACAACGGACTTACTCACTTGTGCTCTTGGTTGAGGTGTCATGACCACGCAGCGATGCTTCTCCTTTCCCCCAGTCTTGGGGAAAGAACCTCCCAGTCCTCAGCCAGGGCTTCCCAGTGCTTCTAGGAGAGGCTTCTGCTCAGTTAGAGCCAAAGCTCAGGGGCGGTGCCCACTCTCTTTGACCAACTCTCCTGGGCCACCTTTGACTTCCAGCACCAACTGATGGTGTCACCAGTGACATGACACTCAATTGTCCTGTTTGTAAGACGAGGGGATGGATTAGACCAGGGCTTCCCACCCAGTGCTCTGAAGCACCTTGGATGTTCCTCATAGGTGTTTGTGTATGGAAAGGGGAGGGGATGGGGCTTCAGTCCTTAAATCAGGCAACTTCTCTTTCATCATTTTTACATTTTTAACTTTGTTCATAACATTTCCTTTGAAGAAAGTATCCTCCTTTTAAAAAATAAAAAAGTTTTAGAAAACCAGTGGAATAAATGCATTCATTTATGCACCTTTGTTTTTGACACGAACTACATGCCAGGCACTGCTATAGGCACTGGGGAGCCCACTGTATCTGCCACTGTCACTGCCCTGCTCCCACCTGCCGGGACTCACCTTTCCTTCACTCACCAGCTTCTTATTGCATGCACCTGGGACACTGCAGGGCTCTCTTGGGCTGCAGCAGCATGCTTGCCCATGCTCAGGGCAGTCTGGGAGTGAGTGTTGGGGACTGTTGTCTGCAGGAGAAGACTTCCATTAACAGATGGGGGTGGAGAAAATGTCCTTTGGTGGGTTGAACTCTGAGACATGTGCTACATTGTCTCCCAAAGGTCCCCATTGGGAATAAGACTCAGTTGCTTGTCAACACATCATGTTTTGGCTGCTTTTTCTTGTAGACAGAATCTCGCTCTGTCACCTGGGCCAGAGTGCAGTGGTGTCATCATAGCTCACTGCAACCTCAAACTCCTGGGCTGAAGGGATCCTCCTGCCTCAGCCTCCTGAGTGGCTAGGACTATAGGCATGTGCCACCATGCCTGGCTAACGTTTTTATTTTTTTGTAGAGATGAGGTTTCATTCTTGCTCAGGCTGGTCTTGAACTCCTGGCCTCAATCAACCCTCCTGCCTCAGTTTCCCAGAGTGCTAGGATTATAGGTGTGCGCCACAGTGCCCGGCCCCTTTCCATCTTACTTTCCAAATCTTCTGCTGGTATTTTCTGGGATCACCTCCCAAATGAACTACTTGTACTTGATACCTTGGCTCAGGGGCTGCTCTGGGAAGGGGCTGGGGGGTCCTAACCTGCCCTGTGGAGCTTACAATTGTGTGTGTGCACGTTTATGAGTTGGTGTCTGAGGTCCCCTCTGGCTCTAGCCTAATCAGGGATGCAGAGCCAAGGCCCTGAAGTTGCCTTTGAGGGGGGCAAACCCCAGTCAGCTTTTTAACCAGCCTCTTGATTAAGCTGACAAATATTTACCGAGTGCCAGCTGCGAGCCAGTCCTGAATTGGGCTCTGGGATAGGGAGCCAAGCACTGGATTGGAAAATGGACCTTTAAAATTCCTCCTTTAAGATCCACTGATATTCTCTCAATTTAGGGATACAAGAGACAGTTCTGGCCTAGTGAGTTATCACCTTGTAAGAGAAGAAAATATTTCCCTGCAAATCAATTGGGAATAAAAGTAAGGTAACAGGAGGGGAAGGTTCACGGATTGTATGAAAGCTAAACAGGCACAAGATGCATACATATATTCTATATATATATATATAATAGTAATATTAAATATATATGAACACACATACACACACACCCCTTCTAAAGCTGTTTGGAGAATAAGTGTACCAGTAGCAAACAGTACCTGTCTTAGCCTTTGGAGGCAGAGTGGGGCTTGATTCCTTCAGCCCCAGCTAAGCAGGCTGATCTACAGAGCACCCCTCTGGTTAGGGGCAGAGGGACACTTGCCAAGGGGCAGACCACAGAAGTCTGGGCTATTGTGCTACAAAGTACAGTGTAAACAGCAGAATGGTTAGGTCTGGGTCCTTTTCTATTAATAGGTGTCTATTTCGAGGTCCTTTCAGTATTTACAAGTGAAATTGTTCCACCGGGGCAGGATCTAACCACCGTAATAGGATCCAGCTCCAAAGATAATTGTTTTCCACGGAGTTCCACGGGGCCCTGGACCCTCGTTATGCGTAGTCTGTTGTGCCTGACTCTCTTCTCCAGCAAGCACACTGGCTCGTGGCCTTAGATGATTAAATTGCACGTTTCATCAGCCCGGGCAGGCACGCAGCGCTGTTAGTTGAGAAACTTTGCTAACTTGCAGAAGAATATCAAGGCTGTGTTGCCTGGAACTCAAACAATTGGTCTATTTGTTCAAATAAAACGGGTCAATTCATTTAAAGAAAACAAAGCCAATGTGGATGGCTGTTTGGCACGATGAAGACAAAAGCCACTGGCTGAAGGAGGAAGTCCTTCTCCTCTTCCACCAGGAGGCCCTGCAGTGTGCGGTCCAGCTTCCCTGTAACCACCCTTGGTTAACTATTTTTCTTTTCTTTTTTTATTTTTGATAACACAAACTTCTGGATTCAACAGCTGAGATAGCAGTTGGCTGGAAAGGCTCTCCTTCCTCTTCTTGGCTCCTGCCACCTGTTTTCTGCTACTGAGATTACGAGTGATCAAGTGGCTCGTTGCTGTACCTGGGGAGGGGGTGCTGACTTGGATGGAGAGGGGCTGCACCCTGTCTTTGTTTCCTTAAGTCTAAGTCCCATCCCCAGTTCAGCAGCAATTGTGCCTCCAGACCAGGAAGCTGTCCCCTTTTATTCTCCCACAGCCCCGGGGGCAAGGATTGCCCTGGGCACTAAATAACTCAGAGTTCACGGGAAGGGGGCTTGGTGGGTGGCCTGCCCCTCACACGGAATCTCCTGAGGGTCTGGACTGTCCCCTTGTAGAGTTTAACTTGGCTTAATCCAGGTCCCTCAGACTTTAGAGACTAGACCCTAACACCAAGTAAGGGCTTCTTAATCATTTAGTTCCCCAGTGGTCAGCTTAGTCCAACCTCTCCTGTGGCAGGTGTGATGGAGAGTAAGTGTACTAGTAGCAAATGGGTACCTTTTGGCAGGATGATAATTTTAATGGTGCAGAGTCTGGTGGCAGAGTGAGGACCAAAAGCTGGATTCCTGCCTTCCCATCAGGCTCCTTTTCAGTACAGAGACAGAAGGCACAACCTCTAAGGGAGTTTGGTTCTAACGTGAACACCTAAGGAGAAATAGGGTGTGGTCAAAATTTCCCTTGAACATCCCTCAGAAGGGCTGGCTTTCTCTTGCTGGAGACTGACAGAATCAAAATCAAACCATTTTTACGGGTTTTTTTCCCCCAGATCACTCACCGTTGCTTCTTGGAGGCTCAGGTGACAATTGGTTCATATTTAGGTGAAGTGAAAAAGTGGGTCTTTAAACCCCAGAGTCACTCTCTGATTGCCGTGGTGATGATGCTACAGGAGGCATGTGTCTGCGCATGGACCATGGGAGCACATCTCTCTCTGACACTCATCCTGGGGTCCACGGTGGGGCCACATACATTGTTAGCTTGTTTCTCTCTCTCTGCTTGTTTTGTTTGCTTATTGGAACATATATAGTTGAATAGGTGTAAGCTGCATGTAGCTGTAGGGAATTCACTGTATACTGTGGTTAAAGGCAAAAGTTCTGGAGTCACACTGATGTGAATTCAAATGTTGGCTCTGCCCCTGTCTTGTGATTTTGTGCTACTTATTTAATTGTCTCTGTACTTCTTTCCTCATCTGAAAATGGGAATAATAATACTGCCTTATAAGGTTCTTGAGAGAGCTAGATGAGAAAACATGTGCAAAGTGCAAGGCACAGGGCCTGGCTCAGATAAGCGCCCAACAGTGGCCGGCTCTGAGGATGCACGTGAGGATATGATGATAATTTAATGGTTTTCCTGGGTGTGAGATATTGCTCATATATGGAACTTTTCTCATTTGGGATTTCACGGATTCTCTTTTCTCCCTCCCTCTTTATTTCTTCCCAATCTCTTTTAATTTGTCTTGATTTGCTCTTCCATGAACCCAACCGAAAATAAAAGCAAAAGCAAAACAACAGAATGTGAAAGTTCTTGGGTTGTAGGGCAGATCCCATGCACAAGGTATGGAGACACTTAAGTGAGATTCCCTCTCTCTCTGGGTGGGAGACAGGTCTTTTCAGCCCACATCTCAAAGGAGACAGAGCATATTGGACGGAGGGTAACATTGATCTAGTTAAAGTCAGAACAGTTGGATTGGGGATATTAATTATCTAATAATTAACAATTTAGACATTATTATTTATGCTTAGCAAAAATTTGGAGACAAAAAAGCCATTCCTGTGTGTGGTACATATTCACAATGTATCCTTGGGCAAGTCACTTCTCTCTGGGCCTCAGTTTCTCTTTTTGTACCTTGAAGAAATTGAATTATTTTTTACTAGTGAAAACCTTTCATCAAGCAAAATGATACACCCAACTCCTATATAATAAAACAGATCAAAGTGGAACCATGCTAGTTGAAGAACTCCAGGATTGCCTAGAACCTTTTAAATTTGGGGTCTTCTTTGTCTCCTTACTGACCTTTGAGATACCCTCTGGCTCCAAGAAAATAAACTCTCTGTCCTAAAAGTCTTAATTAAATTAATTTAATAGTCTAGAAGCCTCCAGATCCCAGTGAGAAAGGGACTAGATCTAAGACAGAATTCCAAGGGAATTGTAGAAGTAGATATGTTATCTATCATTTTTGGACTGCTTTCTCTGAAAGAAGGGCCATGCTTAGCTTTTTGCAAAAGTCATGTCGTTTATTACTAACAACCCCCTCTTGAAAGTAGCTACTGTTATTATTCCCATTTTACGGTTGGGGAAACTGAGACTCAGAGAGGTTAAATAAGTGGCCCAAGGTGATAGAGCTAGGATTCGAACCAGGTCTGTCTGTTTCCAAAGCCCACATTTATCTTAACCATTTATCTATTATAGCTTTCAGCTGCTGAGGTCAAGGAGCGATACTCCGCAGGCTAGAGGGTGGCTGCTCTATTTTATTGTCTTGCTCACTGCTGAAAACCACAGTTACTGTAATTGTTTAGAAGTGGCTGCCAGATGTAATTTTTGTTAATGGATCTGTGTAATCTTGCATGTTATGAACATAAATAATTCACACCCTGAATGAGCTCGTTCGTTGGTGTGCCCTCATCATCAACACGGAGGCCCTGGAAGAATTGTTACACATGTACCCTTGGAGACGGGCTGTCGGTGAGTTTCAAAGATGATCCAGCTGTCCTTGCCCTGGATGGGAAGGTTGTTTTCTCTTTTGGCTGCGGTCTTAGCTTTCTCCGGTCACTCGCCAAACTAAGGAGCTCCTCCCCACTCAGTCATCCAATCAGTTTAGTCAGAGCCAAACTTCCAGCTGGCCAGGCACCTGTTAATCAGGGTGACTCAAGCCAAGGGCTAAGCCAGCAGCCGTCTTTTCAGACAGCCCAAGAAACATGTTGGCTTTGCTCTGTCCTTCCGACTCATCATCCGCTATGTGGCTGGATTCTTTTGTCCCCTTCTCTCCCTTCTGGGGTTTTTCAGTTTACGAAGCATTTGAAAATCCGCTCTCTCATGTGAGCCCCCCATTCACCTCTGGGAACCAGGTAATCCCAGGCCTAGTTCCCAGGTGTAGAGATGTAGCAACCAAAACCCATGGGAGTCTATGACTTGCCCCAAATCTCGTGGCTGCCAATTGCCAGAGCAATGATTCCAATCCAGGTTTTCTGTCTCCAAATCATATACCCCAACTTTGGTTCAGGCTATGAGATTTAAGATTCTCTACCTTTCTTTTTTCTCCTATTTTGACCTCTGATTTCATAAGCTCTCATTTCTCCATCCCCAATTCCATTCAGTGGCTGATAATTTCTGCTTCAGGTCCCGGTCATTATTCCTTGTGGACGACACAGTGACTTTATTTGTCTTCCAATGTATTCCTTCGTTTTGTCATTTGATCATAAACATTTGTTAAGCTCGTGCTGTGTACCAGGCATTGTGTTCAGGGTTGGAGCTACAAGGAAGAGGAAGGGGCTGTCCTGACCTCTCTGCCATGTTGGATGCCATCAGTGAGATTCTTCTCTTTCCTTCATTAGCTCCTCCTTCATCAGTGCCTTAAATGTTGGAAAAAAAAAATAAAAGCAAAACAAAACAAAACACATGCACACACGCGCGCACAGACCAGGAGCAGGGCCTGAGCTGAGAAGTGTAGACATGGAGCTCCCGTGGGGCCCAGGCTGGAGTGTGAACTGGGGAGTCATTGCTCACGCTTGCTGTGTGAAGCTCAGGAAGGAACAAGGCAGCTTAGGGAGGGGTACAGAGCAGAGGTGTCTGCAGGCTGATGCTTGTGTTGAGCCTACACTGAATTTTAGAAAAAAGTGAACTAGTCACTGACATTTAGAAATCAGAACAATTTATAAAAATCTAGGCTTCTGGCTTTTGTTCGATGACGGCAATATCTACAATATTGGACCTATATCACAAGGCAACAGGTGACTGCAGCGGAGTTGCTGTGTCCCCTTTAGAGCGACACACACTCTTCCACATCCCCACTGTCCCCAGAGGGCCTGGTCCCCTCATTTCCATACCCTGTATTTCCACTGAAGATTTCCTTTCCATTCCTTGCACGCCGCGGGAAAATTCACGATCTGCATAGAGTCGTGGGTGAGAAGTATGCCTAGGAATACTCACATTCACTGTAGAACGTACTCCTAGTTAGATCCCATTTTCTGGTTTCACCTCAAATTCTTCCTCTTTGGTCATATTCTAGTGATAAGACATGAGTTTGATCTTCCTAAAGGGAAGCAAGGACCTCTTCCGAAGTGGAGAGGTTTACTATGTTGCTCACTGCAGCAGGTGCTGGGGGGAGGTGGGTATCCGTTCCTACTGACAGAACTAAGCCCACTCTGGTCTCTAGAGCATTTACAAAAGTAATCAGTCCCTAAAGAAATTTTGAAATTAAAAGGCGCCCAGCCCTGCCTCCTAACAAGAAAGACCAAACAGTAGTGGGAATTCATCGTTCAGTTTTGGAGCCAGTAACCACTCGGTTACACTTGTTTTTTGCTGACCAGTTGCCACTGGACTGACTTTACCTCCTTGATGTAATCTGGCCGTGCCGTGGTTACACTGGCTCACGTAAATTCGTCCTTTGTTCTCCAGTGAGACAAATGCTCTCTTGCCTGCCTATTTGGCTTTTATGAAAAAGTCATCACAGTATTTTCTACTTTAGCATGAATATGCTTTTATGAAAAAAAAAAATTAGGAACCCATAGGCATATCTTTCGTATGCTACAAAGAAAACAATATCCTGAGTTCGGAGTTGTTTTAGTGTCCTGCCTGAATTCTTTGAAAACCCTGAAAATGATATTATTTTCTTTTTTTTTTTTTTTGTTGGTGAGCAAAATGGCTCATTGTAGTTGAGGACTTCCATAATAACAGCTCCAGTTTCAGGACTTCAAAGGGCTGGGCATTCATTTCAAGGAGTGCCTTTTAATTTGTTCTTACTTAGGACTTTATTAACTTAGTCACCTGAATACAGTGTGTGGGTAACACACTCAGCCGGGTTCTGAATTCTAGAACCGCTCTGCTGCGAGCTTAGTGTGTGACCTTGGGGAAGTCACTTTCATTCTCTGGGCCTCAGGTCTGCTCTTGTTAAACGAGTGGATTAAATTGGATCCAGATTCCCAAAATTCGGTTGTTCAAGTACCTACTTTCATGAATTTTGGCACAACCTCACATTATCTGTTCTATTCCCAATATATTATTTTGGGGTGATTTTTAAGTGAATCTCTTTTACAAATATATTTTATATTGCTATTAAAGATAGTATCATGGCCAGTATCATGGCCCCCAAGGAGAAGGTAACCTTAAAAATAAGAACAACTAGAACAAAGCTATTATATTCCAGTGGAATAGCGCCAGCTGCCATATCATGTTTGCTCACATCAGCTGGATGCCAAGGCTGCTTCCTGTGAAGTTACTCATTTAATTCTCGTGGTAACTCTGTGAGAACATGACTATTATTAACCCCATTTCACAGATGAAGAAACTGAGCCGCAGAGAGGTTTATTAACTTCCCCAGGGTCATAGAGTCCTTGGGTGCCTTAGCCGGAATTTTAACCCAAGCAGGCCATGCTACGTTGCCTACTGGTGTGGATCTGTTTTCTCTTTGTTAAAAAGCGGGGATTATCCTGTGTCAGAGGGTGTTAAAAAACACCCTAAAAGAGAGCTTCTCACGGATGTAATCAGAGGTGGGGAAAGAGGATCTCAAGGGAATACTTTGCTCACCAATGATTCAAAGCCCTCCAGCCCCCAGCTCCTGCGGTGTGTCTGTTGTCTAATGCCCGCCTGACTGAACAAAGTTCCATTTTGTGATTTACTTGTTCTGTACTTAAACCCTTATCTTGCTCATTTTCAATTGCTGAATATCACATCTTGCCCCTAGTTATTTTTCTTAAACTAAATTTCAGAGGAAAGACACAAAATGGGATTTTTCACACTAGGCCGCTCCCCTCCATTAGGAACACAAAGGGAGTCTGAGATTAGCTGCAATCAGCTGAGTTTTCATAATGTCACAATAATGACTCTGAGTGTCTTTTAATAGCAGTTAACAAATCCTGGAGGGCCAATGTGGCAATTGTCATTCACTTCCCTCCACATCTCTCTCTCATCCTGGGTTCGGTGGGGATTCAGGGTGGCGGCTGGTGACAGCAGGTAGGAGTGGAGGAAGCAGGGGAGGGAGGCTGGCTGGGTGGAAACCGTAGCCTCGGGACGTCTCTGGAGCGAGTGTGGCGCTGAGATGGGACCAGGAGGCTGACTCATAGCAGGCCTGGGGCCAGAGTCATGAAAAGTTGATCCAAACATTTGTGCAAAGCGCTTCCCTGACGAGCAATAAAGGGCCCCCATCCATGTGACACATTCCCCATTTTCCAAGAGAAGCAGTGTTGACCACTGGCAGGTGCAATGGCCCGGAACTTCCTGCCAGAAGTACAAGTCATTCACACTGCCCAAGCCCTCACAGCCTGGTGGCTTCTCAATGTATCTGGGGAGGGGGGCCAGTGGCTGGGGTGCGGTGGGCTGATTTCACACCACGGGGGCTGCGGGCCTGTTCTTACTTTTACCTTGATAAGCACACTGGGAGCAGCGTGGAGCCCATGCTGCGTGTTGGGCACTGGGCTCAGCGCTCAACCTGCATTATCACATCTAATCCTCTCTAACAGCACTCTGGAGTCAGTACTATTATTATCTTTACGTTACAAATGAGAAAACTGAGCCCTGGAACGCTTAAGTGGTGAAGCCAAGATTCGAAGCCAGGCAGTCTGGCTTCAGAGCCAAAGATTTAAAACCCTGTGATACACAGAAGGAAGGGGTTTATTGGGCAGATCCTAGGCAGGTCACGGAATGGAAGGGATGGGAACACTGGGTGAGGCAAGAACCAGGGCAGATCTGAGACTGTTTCTTTAGGCCGCTGCCATCCAATGACTCGGTTCTAACCAGCCTTTGGGAGCAGATGCTGTATCAGCAGCTGATCTTCTGCTCTGTGGTTTGCAGTGGTAGCTGATCGCAGAATGTACCGTGTTTTGTTATCCTCTGCTCTGGGCTCGGCTCTGGAGTTGGGGCTATAAGGATTGTGTGCTGTGTGACCTTGGGCAAGCAATTTGACCTCTCTGGGCCTTAGTTTTCTTAAATCTATAAAATAGAGACAATACTGTATCAGATAATAATAATAATAATAATAATGTCAGATCGGGATGTTGCCGGGATTCTATGAGCAAATATTTGCCAAGTATGTAGAGTGCTGTTCGATGTTCAGCAAGGACCATAGAGTGACTGTTAATAAAGAAGCGGCAGCTGGTCAGGCCTGACAGCTGTGAATCCTGACACTGTCGCAGGGTCCCACCTCTCCGCTTAGTCTGCTCTGTCAGCTCACCCTGAGGAATGTGATCACTTTGTCTGCACGGTCCTCTAGAGAACCCTGGCACTCACAGCGTGGTCCATGGCCCAGCAGCACCAGTGACCTGCTCACCTGTGAGCCTGTTTGACATTGAGAGGCCCAGGCTCCACCCCAGACCTCCTCAGTCAGACTGCGCATTTTACCAAGATCCTAAGAGGCTTTTTAGGCACGTCAGGTTTGAGAAGCACAGCCTTAGAACTTTTAAAAGCAAATAACAGAAGAAAAAATGTCTAGAATCTTTTTTTTGTATTGGAGATTCAGTCCAAAAAAGGTACTTTTGCTTTTGCAAGTTAGAACTTTGAGGGTAACAATAATTTGCATGACGGTAGCACTTTACAATGTGACTAAAGGGCCTTCAGACTCACTTTTTTTGCTTGCTTTGTTTTGCACCCTGAGAAGGAGGCAGAGCAGCCAATGTTATCTCCATTGTACAGATGTGAACACTGAGGCTCAGGGCCTCAAGTGATTTTCCAGTGTTATCCTGCTGCCAAATGTCAGGGCTAGGAGTGAAGCCCAGGTCTTCCAATGTCCTGATTCAGGGTTCGTCGTAGTTTTCTCTCTGCTCATCAACAGTGGGAGAATCATTGCTAGTTCTCACTCCTCAGTTATCTGGACATAGCCTGTCACCAAGTTCCATGACCTGGTTCCCTCGGGATGACTTGGATTGAGGCTTTTGTTATGATTTCCCTGGTTCCAGCCCTGGCTAAGCTCCTGTGATAACAATAATATTAGTGGTTACGTACTGAGGATTTATTCTGCTAAGTAAGAGGTCTCCTTGCGTTGATTAGCTCGTTGCATCCTCTCAGCCACCCTATGAGACAGGCATCAGTATTAGCATCATCTTATGACAGGTGGTGGAACCGAGGCTCCAAGAGAGAAAGTCGTCCAAGATCAAACAACAGCAAGTATTGGGGCTGGGATTCGAATGCGAGGAGCTGGTCACACCCCAAAGTCTGCACTAGCTTCTGAGCTGGCCTGTCTAGGCGTGGTCTGCCCTCCCAGTCTTTGTGGTGTGGGCCTCTGTGTTCTCTCCCCTCCCTCTGCCTTCCCCAGAAAGCCTTTTCTTGAACAACATGTTCCAGTGAAAGGTCTTCTCTTTTTGCATTCCTCAGCACTCACTACCATCCATTATACGTCATTGTAAATTATGCATTAATTTCTTGCTGTGCTCATGGGCATAGCCTCCAGGAAGGCAGCGGTTTCTTGGTCACAGCTGCTGTCGCAGCACAGTGACTGGCACAGAGTAGGTGCTCAGTAAATGCTTATTGAAGGAACACAGCTCATTGCATTAATTTGATTTCTTCACCTAGCCTGTAATCATACACACACAGTGTCTGAAACTGCTTTTGCATCCTCTACGGCACCCCAAATAGTTCCAGAATGCCATACAGTGAGTATTTGTTAATAAAAAGCCATGCATTCCCCTCAGGGCATTCCCTGAGGGCTGACACTGCTGTTGGTATGCAGTCCTCTGGGGTTCTTATCTCTGTCTAGGACAAGGGGAGGTGAGGCCCTTACAGTGACCCTGCCACCAGATCCAGGTAGAGGTTTCCGGCCAAGGAGGGCCTGCGGTAAGGAGATAGCCTGCTCACGGTGACACTGTGGGCTGAGCTCGCCATGCCCCAGGTAATCAGAGGCTCCACTGGCAACAGCCTGAGTCCTGGTCCACGTGCCAGGCTGGGCCCTGTAGGAGGCCAGAGCCTGTCCCCTCCCCAGCCCCTTGGCACAAACCAGTGCTGATGAACTGGGGGAGGAATTTCTGCCTTTGAGGCATGAGCCAGCTGGGCTGCTACTACCTATCAGCTGAGAAGATAACTCATCCCAGCCTCTTGCAGGCACTCAAGGGCTGGCACCGGAGTGGGAGCTGGGAAGATCTTCCCGGGAGGGCTGGAGCTGCCGGAGATAACAGGTGAGCTCAGGTGAGAGCTTTCTACATAAGGATGCCCAGATGTGACAGGGTGTGACTAACTTTTATTTTCAGTCCATGGACTTACAGTCCACCCCTTGCCTTGGCTTCTAAGTGCTGAGAGGCCATTGCTTACTGCATTTGTGTAATTTGGGTGGGCAAAGACTCTCCTCTTTGTTCCATGGGGAGAGGTGGTCCGTCTGGTTGATGAGTCGTGAAGGACCGGGCCTGTGGCTGCCTCTCCTTAGCAGCCCGATACCGGGAAAGCCAGTTCCACCCACCACCTGCCCTCTGCAAGAGTCCCATTCTTGAGTCCTGCCGCTCTCGTCACCCCCAGACGAAACCCAGCTGAGCTGCCACGGGTGTAAGAGTTTCTGCCATCAAGGTCTCAGGACAGTGCTTTGCAGCAACAGAGGCAGGCGGGGGCAACTGGGGCCGAGGAGGGAAGAGTGTCCTGGTGAAGCTTCCAGATGCCCCAGCTTGCGGCTCTCAATCTTTTTCATCCTCCCAAGGGCCTCTTCAAGTTCTTCTCTTCCCCCTGGTCCTCATTCTTTCCCGCCCTGGGAACCTCCTTGCCAATGGCAACTGGCGCAGGCAGCAAGTGGGGGCGTATAAGGCATCGAAATGACTTGTGTGGCAATAACTGTGATGTCCTGGAATGTTAACGTGTCTTTGAGCTCGCTCAATTCCCTTCTTCCTCCTCATGGTAAGCAGGTAGCTCGGGCTTCTTGCTTCGGGGATTCTTGTCAGCAGAAGCAGCCTGCAGCCCACGGTTCCCCTGCATCTTGTGAAGAGATACTCTTCGGTGTCCTTGGAGGAGGAGAAGGGGAGTCAATGAGCCACTGTCCTCTGGAATGGAAAGGAAGAGAGGTCTGGGGCGGGGGCAGGCAGGGGACAGAGGCCAGGGGATGCATCTCCTGGGCACGGTCTCAAAGAGTGGTGCGTTCTGCTCAGGGTGGAGGTCTCTCTGGCCACAGGGAACTGTGCATCTTTCTGTGGCAGCTGTCTAAGGGGGTAGAGAGTCTCCATGGGGATGGCAGCGGGTGTTCCAGGAAGGCAGAACCCTGGGTCCAGGGACCTGGGTGGCGGTGTGTTCTGGGCCTCATGTACGGTGTGGGAAGAGAGCAGGCCTGCCATGCTTCGAGGGGTCACTGTAGATGTGGACCTGGACGAAATCAGTGGTTTCCATGATAGGCAGGAGGTTAGAGACCCTTGTCCTGTTTCCAGAGCATCATACGATTGTCCTGTGTTCTTCTTCATGGCTGGGAGGTGGAGGGGATAGGGGTGCTCCAATAAGGACTCTACCCTTCCACCTCCAGCCTGGCAGATTGAGTGCCCAGAGTAGGAAACAAATCAATTTCAAAGAACAAAGAAGGTGATATTTCTTTCAAACTTGAGTTCGAAGCCTGCAATTTGTATTATACTTGCCCTCTTGATTCCAGGGTACAGACTCATTCAGGGAAAGGGGGTTCTATTCCTTTGGCAATATTTCCTATACTACTTGCACATGTCTTCTATTTCTTTGGCATTTCTGTTTATTCGTCCATTTCATAAAGATTAATTGAGTGTCTACGATTTGTTAGGTACTGGGTTAAGTGCAGAGGATACAATGATACACAAAGCAGGCCCCCGCTCCCACTGATCTTACAGTCTCTTGGGGACACATATGTTCATCAAGTAATTCTGCAAATATTTATAAATACATATATGCATAGTGCATCCCATATATATACTGGGATAAAAACTGAAAGAAAAATAGCTATTGCTATAAGAGTGAGTAGTGAGTAGTAACAGATCTGATGTAGTCTGCAGTGGGGCTGTACCTGGAGGTGGGGCAGAAAAACCAGGAAGTTCTGCTTGAGCTGAGCTTTCAAGACTAGATGAGGCCGGGCGCGGTGGCTCACACCTGTAATCCTAGCTCTCTGGGAGGCCGAGGCGAGCAGATCGTTTGAGCTCAGGAGTTCGAGACCAGCCTGAGCAAGAGTGAGACCCCGTCTCTACTATAAATAGAAAGAAATTAGCTGGAAAACTAAAAATATATAGAAAAAATTAGCCGGGCATGGTGGCGCATGCCGGTAGTCCCAGCTACCTGAAAGGCTGAGGCAGGAGGATCACGTAAGCCCAGGAGTTTGAGGTTGCTGTGAGCTAGGCTGACACCACGGCACTCTAGACCAGGCAACAGAGTGAGACTCTGTCTCAAAAAAAAAGACTAGATGAACTACACATGTGTGTGTGAACGTAAGCGTGCATGTGTGTAGATATGTGCACATGTGTACTTGTATGTGCATGCATGGGGAGATTTCGATGAAAGGGAAGAACATTTTGGAAGGCCCGAGGCAGGGAAAGGAGTCTGGTGCCTTTAAGGAACTGAAATAAACCCGTGTGGCTTCAGAGAGGGGAGGCCAGGCGGGGAGTGAGGAACAAGGTCGTCTAAGGCCTGGGACATCAGGTTGGGCGGTTTGGCCTTTATTGCGAGAGTGATGGGAGGCTAGTGAAGGTTTTCAAGCCTGGAGGAAATAGGATCTGATTTACATTTTGAAAAGATTATTCTGACTGCCATGCTCAGCACAGCTGATGGGAAGGCAAGAGCCGAAGCAGGAGACCAGGATTCTGTAAGGAGGTAGCTCTAGCTGTAACCACAGGGAATAGGGTCTAACATTATTAAACAAAAAACAAAACAAAAATGAGGTATAGAACCATAAGTATGATGCTATTTGTACTTTTTGAAACAATATGCATATGTATGTGTGCATATGCACACCATGGAGGTTTGTGCATGCATAGTTTCTTCCCAGCTCTTTGCTTTTACTGACACTTCATTACAGAATGGAAAACATCCTGGATTTGGGGGCCCACAAGCTTGGGCTACTGTTGCTGTTTACTGATTTGGGGTACGTCATTTAGCTTCTTGGTGCCTCGGTTTTCTCATCCATAAAGTGAGGGTACTGGACTAGCTGAGCTCTAAACACGAATTCATTTGACCTTTGGATTCTTGTAACTCTGGACAGAAGGGGGGTGTGAACGAGGGAGGCTGTGTGCATTGCGCAGGCGAGTTGCCCACCCGGCTCTGTGTCAGCGCTGCGGTTAGGGTGACATTCTAGAAGCGCGGCAGCAGGACTGCAGAGAGTGAGAACATCTCACACGGCAGCCTAACAGCAGGAGGAGTGGGCAGCTGTCTCTGCGCTGTGATTTACCACCTGCCTGCACCAAAATAGCCCCATCTCCTGGCCTGCTCCCGGAAACTCCTTCCTGGGAAATGGGAGATTAACTTACCCACGACTGGTGCTGGATCTACATCAAGCTAATCCCCTCCAGGATCCCATGAGCCCAGACGAAGTAATTGTACTGGTGGAAATGAAAGAAGGGGACCGAAGGAAGGCAGGACCCAACGTTTAGCCAATTTTGAAAGGGGGGAGGGTCTTGGTGGCACCCCTCTTATGCATGGCCTGTTTGGAGCGTGGGGGTGAGTATCGGCGGGAGTAGAGCTGGGGTATTGTTTCCGCAGGGCTGTGCCTCGGAACACAAGTTCTGCAGGGTGCAGCAGGTGTTATTCCGAATGGGGATTCCCTGACCAAATAAGTTGGTGAAACATTGGCTAAAACAAAGTGGAGCATATTTTTCTTCCATAGGACTTCTTAGAGCTTTACTAAACTAACTTCATCATGAATTCTTGAGAAGAAGGAAAACAACATACAGTGTATCCAGCTTTTTAAAAAGAGCACTTTCCAGGACAGGTCTTCCTCGGGTCACACTGTGGGAACAACAGACCGTGCCGTGTTTGACTGTGGGGACAGGGGGCCTGGGCCTTTCTTCACCTGAGCACCCAGCACCCGTGGCCTTGATAAGTCCGTGGTGGGTACAAGGGGACATGATGGCTACGGAACTGAAATCTTCCAAACTAACTCTGCTGACTTTAAGAGGTGGCTGGGCGTACACCTGGATGTCTAAATTCCCACAGAATACTTTAGCTCTTATCTTAGGGGGTCTCCTGTTAATATCAGTAGGGTAACAATACTAACCGTTACTAGGATGGTTAGAGCTTTATCCCTTATTCCTTGATAAAATTTCAAGGTGCACCTATTGAAAGGTAAATGAATGACTTGAGTATTAGGAGACCTGAATTCAAGCTCTACTGATAACTGGTAAATAGCTATGCTAACTAGCTAATCACCCCAAGTTTTGGGGTTTTTGATTTCCTTGTGTTCGAAGGTCGAGGATGGACTATGTATCAGTCGGCTTTGCGGTGGTAACAAATGACCCCTGAATCTCAGTGGCTGACAGTAACAAGGGTCCACTTCTTGCTCGTGTTATCCGTGGACATGGGTCAGGTGCCTCTCTGCACTGACGACAGGGGATCTTCATTCTGGGCCCAGGAAGAAAGAGCAGCCTTGACGGAGGATGTGAGTTGCTCGATGACTCTTAGCTCTGCTTGAACAGGGCCTCCTTCATGTCTGCTCACATCTCAGTGTCCAAAACAAGCCACGTGATCAAGTCCACCATTAATAGGGCAGGGAAGTAGAAGCTGTCCCTTGGTATCCTTGGGGGATTGGATCCAGAACTCCCTGTGGATACCAAACTCTGAGGATGCTCAAATCTCTTATGTAAAATGGTGTAGTATTTGCACATAACCTACACTCATCCTCCCATAGACTTTAAATCATCTCTAGATTACTTATAATACTATATATAGTCAAGCATCACTTAATGACAGGGATATGTTCTAAGAAGCGAGTTGTTAGGTGATTTTGTCATGCGAGGATCATAGAATGTACTCCCACAAACCTAGATGGTGTAGCCTCTCACACACCTAGGCTATCCGTCACAGCCTGTTGCTCCTAGGCTACAAACCCATACAGCATGTTTATGTGCTGAATACTGCAGGCCACTGTAACACATTGAGAAGCATTTGTGTATCTAAACATATGTAAACATAGAAAAGGTACAGTAAAAATACGGTATTATAATCTTATGCGACCACCGTTGTAGTCATTATGTGGTGCATGATTGTACTATGTAAATATTATGTAAACAGTTGTTATACTATATTTTAAAGACTTGTATTCTTTTTTAATTGTTTCTTTCCCCCAAAATACTTTCAATCTGCAGTTGATTGAATGAATAGATGCAAAACTCATGGATACTCAGGGCCAACGGATACTTTTCCTACGATAGGGCACTGAAAGTCACATGACAACGGTGAAGATGCCCCATCCTTTTAGTGGGAATCACTGGGAACAGGGACACAACCTAGCACACACTAGATGATATTTATGTTCCTTCAGCTCCAGCCTCAGCATTCCTAATTTTCTTCTCTACTGAATCCAGCCCTGATCTACAACTTTGGAAAAATAATTTTCAGTGGAACTTAATGATAGAGAGATGATAGACTTCCCCACTTGTTGGCAGTTGGTAGCAAATTTCTAGAATGGTTTTTTTCATAGACAGTGATGAGTGATTGAATTAAGGAGTGGTTTGTGTGATTCAGTTTGTTTCTGTAGGAGTCAGGCCAGATAGAACTTATTTGGTTTTAGGGGGCTGTGAGTTTGGTGGCTCTGGGGGATGCCACACACAGTAAGTCTGGGTTTCAGCAGAACCTTGGTTGCATCTCTTTTGGCTGAGATGAGATATGTGATGAGGATGTTTCATACCAACTGTATCTGTCTAGTAAGAGTGAAGGGGAGGCTGGGTTGCCTCAGGGCTTTGCACTCGGGCTCTCCCCATCTGGTCCATATTTTCAGCAACGCGTGGGTTGAACCATAGTTCATCAGATCTGTCCCTGGCACTAACCTTGGAAGGGACATTGACAGGTCAGTGTTCATAAAAAGGAGGGTGACATATCATTAAAACAGTTGAGGGAATGAGAATGTTTTGCCTGTAGAGGCAAAGCTTGGGAGAATTATGAAAACTGTCTTTGACTATTTAATGGGCTGCCATGTATCTATCTACAGCAGAATCAGACTCAATACAGGGAAGTACTAGAATGCAGAGAGACACAAAGGATACAGAACTAGCAAAGGGAACAGCAGATGAACAAATCTGAGCTCTTAGGCTGAGTAAGTCAATAGATACATATTTTAGTGCCATCTTTAAAGTGCAAGTGGCTCCATAAATACAAGCTTATATTCATGTAATGCAGCTGAGATCAGTGATCTGTTCTAGCATTGGAGAAAACTTGCAGTTGTTGGATTTCCTGAGAGGTGAAAATGCTGTTCTCCAAAGCCACCTCTTTTCGAGAGTAATTTAGGCAATATTCAGTTTTTGCCCTGCGTGCTGATTTTAGAGTCACTTTCTATGTAAGATATGACTACAGTGTTGGGGTTGATGGATGTGATGGTTCTGCTTTAATTTGAGAGGGATATTAACAAGCTAGAGCTCATAAAAAGGAGGGTGAAATGTCATTAGAACGGTTGAGATAATGAGGATGTTTACCTGTAGAATGAAAACTTGGGAGAATTATGAAAGCTGTCGTTGCGTATCTAAAGGGCTGTCATCTGTGCGGATACGTTCCCTCTATATTGTTCTAAGAACAGAGTCAGCGATAGTTCGTGGAAGTTTTACATGACCTGATGTGAGGAAGATTTCCCCAACAATTTAGCACAAAAAATGGAGTA